>JABEEN010000475.1:0-124366 GCA_013363205.1 Fusarium tuaranense | reverse complement strand
TATAAATTATATATTAAGAGATACCCTCTTCTTATATAATCTATACTACTAATACCCCTAAATTATATCTCTAAATAACCCTCGTTCTTATATAAAGAGAATAATACTTTATTAGGGCTATTTTAACCTAATTTAACTATATAAGGAATAATTAAAGTTAGTGATGATTTTAGTAGAGGTTATAGGGAAAGCGAGGTATAGGAAAATATGTCATTACTTTTTGGGCCCCACTATAGAAGGGGGTAGACAGGGCATTCCCACTTCTGCCAAGAGAAGATGATTTACGCTGCATTTTTTGATCTTCTAGGTCTAATATTTTACATGTACAGGTGTTGAAATAATGAAAAAAACGCCAGAATTCTTCCCATAGCCCGTAAAGATAATCATCAGCTACTTTGACGTGATATCAACCTTTGTCACCACCACAATATGATCCCCCGAATTGTGTCCATGTCTCAGACGCCCAGTCGTGATCTCAGCCTCAGTCTGATAAGGCTGCTTCACCAAATCAGGAATATTCTGACCAACAAGCTCAATCTCACTACCCTGCTCCCTCGAAAGCTCCGTCCTCCCATCTTCATCATCCAACTTGGCCCACAGCGACGCCTTGCTGGTTAAAGTGTGGCGGCTTTGGGGCATGCGACGACCTGAGCTGTCGGGATATGAAGTGTTTGGGTATGAAGGATTCGATGTGTCGCCCTTGGAGCCAAGGGCGAGGCGGATTACTGGCCAGCAGAGAGGTAGGTTTCCGACGCACATTGCTACGCCTACTTCGGCGACGTACCAGTAGAGGAAGACGTAGGAGTTGGGGTTGCTGAAGTTGTAGTATCTGTTTAGAACGGCGGCGAGGATCTGTAGATGGTTAGTTGGTGTTGTGTAATAGGGGTGTGCTCTTCTCACGTTAAAGACGCCAAGACCAAAGACACAGCAAAGTCCAATTTTCCTGCAGCTGTCAGTCAAGTCCAGTTGATCATTAATAAGGAATATTCACCTCTTCCGTGGCAATCGGATCTTGATCATGAGGGGGATAGGAACGAGAAGCAACATCAGATCGGACGAAATGTTGCAGGCCGTCGCAAAGATCATGTGGTTATAATACGTTGCGCATTGCACTGGTGACTGTTAGCAATAGAAATAAACACGACAGGTAAATACTTACTGATCTTGACTGGTACCCTCCAATACTCATAAGTAGGATTACACCAGTAAAAGACAAACATGAGAGTAACAAGCACATAAGTCACAGCGCAATACGCAGCAACGATCCTGACTCCCCAACGTTGTCTTGTCGATGTTCCCTCTGTTAATCGGCCATACATCAACAAAAGACAAGCCTTGACTGTCCATGTAGCAGTGAGTGTAAAGATCTCGAGGACAAACGTCATCTTGCTACCCCAAATGGCTTGCGCCTCTCCCTCGGGCGTAAGGTTGGCGGCGACATCGGGTGGCAAATAGTTGCTTCCATTCTTGGCGACTTCGTTGATGCAGACGACAACACCTGTAAAGTTAAGCTATGATACAGTATATGTCAGTGTGATCTGCAGAGTAAAAAAATGTGATGGTGGCGTACGAGAGCAAAGATCATGAGATAATCTTCAATGGCCAAGAGACTCCATTTTCCAATCTTCATTCGTCGAGCTATTCTGTAAAAGTAAAAGCAGTCAATAAAAGGATATTCTCGCCAAGAAAATAATAAGTAATAACTCACAACCGACAGACAACAGCTGCCAAGCCAACAACCCAAAGAGTCCAAGACTCTAATAACAGCGAGTCTAGAAATTCCATTGTTGGACAAGACACAAGATTCCAAGCCTGCCAAGAGCAGACTTGTCGCTTGAAAAGGAAGATGAGAAAAATCTCGCGGAGGAATTTCTTGATTCTTTTTTTCCTTAGAGGAAAGCTTAATATTGAACGGCTTCGTTTTTAACAATGACTATCTAAACAACCCCGTCAGGGGAAAGGAAAAAACCCGGTTCTCTGCACCATCCCAACACCGGCGTCAAGCTTCTCACTCCCAAACGTTTCGGTGTTGAGCCACCCGGTGCGATAGCATGCGGGATATTGGTGCGCGTACTTTGCTTTGTCGTTCCTTAAACCGGTTCGATTTTAACCTCGAGTCTAGCGATTATCGACAGGGGACCGGAGGGTGCAACCAAGATCTAGACTAAAAAGAATTCCGCTGGGGGGTCTAAATTACGGTGACATCGAAGGCGCTCGAGACCGCGGGTCGGAAGACGGCCCTGGCTCCCCGCTCCGGCTGGGCAAAAGCTTAGCTCCCCGGGTATCATACGATGAAAGATGGGGGGGAGATACGGATGTTTGCCAGTTTTCTTGAGCTGTTGATCATGATGATGATTATGATGTGTTATTTACAGAGCCTCAACGAGGCTCAATTAACATTTATTGACACGTAGATAAGGTTCCATCTAAAGTGGCTTCTCTTTTCTGTTGGTTCCATAAATACAGCAAAATATCCCCCCCCTCAACCAACAGAGGATTTTGGGCATCCTGCTCCTTCGTACTGCCGGAATTCTCCGGTATTTCCGTCACTTCTTTCCAGGGATCATCCTGATCCAGCCCATCCTCCGTAACCTTCTCAGCTCGGAGGGGATGGGGGAAAGGAACCTTAGTGGCCGTGCTACTGGATTAAATAACCCATTTAGTGCAAAACCCTCATGTTTTGAGTGCTTTCTTTCGTAAACTACGATAAGAGGAAACAAAAGCAAGACGGGCAGGCAGGGGCCCTGTAGACAGGCCGCGCGCGCGGAGGACGGTGTTATAGCACCCCTTCTATTTCCACCTTGTCGACCTCTGCACGTTCGACGAATAAAGTGTGCAGCCCGAGACACAGCCATCTCGACGCTAGCAATTTTCTTGACCTCTTGTGCGATTTATTCTCGCCCATTATCGTCTCAGCCAGGGACATTTTGCTCACACCACACTCATCTAACCGTGTATAAGACTCTAACGTAGCACCCGATTTAGCTTCTTCAGCGCATTTCCCCCAAATCCAATCAACATGACGACCCCACGGACAACTGTGGACGCTGACGACTTCAGCCACCGCATCTTTGACTTCCTGATCGTCGGTGGGGGCACAGCCGGTTTAGCAGTCGCCTCACGTCTCGCAGAGTCAGATGCCTCGTACACGATCGGTGTCATCGAGGCGGGAGGCGTCGTTCCCCAGGGCGAGGAAGACGAAATCGACGTCCCTGGTCTCTACGGGAGGTCACTGGGCGGCCGCCACGATTGGAACCTCGCAACGGTGCCGCAGCAGGGTCTCAAGGGTCGCTCTCTGCCCTGGCCCAGAGGCAGAGTTCTGGGTGGTACTAGCGCTCTCAACTACATGGCCTGGAACCGCGCCAGCAAGGATGACTACGATGCATGGGAGGCCCTGGGAAACGAAGGGTGGGGTTGGGAAGGTTTACTGTGAGTACATCCCCATCTGTTATCAAGGATTTCCTTGTTTGCATCGGTCGTTAACCACGAGCAGGCCATTTTTCAAGAAATCCGAGACATTCCACCCTCCAAGTTCACATGTACAGAAACTGCAGAATGTCTCCCACGACGCAGACACATTTGGCTCTTCAGGTCCCATCCAAGTCTCGTATCCCACCGATTATTCCCCCACGCACAGTCTCTGGCATCCAACTCTGAATGCAGTCGGCGTTGAGACTAACTCATCCCATCTTGGGGGTTCAAATGTCGGCGTCTGGACATGCGTCAACGCCGTAGACCCTCGATCAGCCACTCGTTCATTTTCAACGGGCTACTGCTCGGACGCAAGGAGCAATCTGCACATTCTCACCAACGCTACGGTAAATGAGATTGTTCTGCAGGAGTTCGAGGGCGGCGGACATGTGGCCACGGGCGTCCGCTTCTCATGCAAGGGACAGGAACACACTGTCTCAGCGTCCCGCGAGGTTATCCTTTCTGCTGGTACCATCAAATCACCGCAGATCCTTGAACTCTCCGGGATCGGCAATCCCAAGGTTCTGGCTCAGGCTAAGGTGCCGGTCAAAGTTGACAGCCCGACGGTTGGGGAGAATCTCCAAGACCACTTGAGTAAGCACCCAATCTTTTTCGCCTTTCAAACTTGTCTGCTAACGTGAGGGATCGACAGTGTTGGCGGCGATATTTGAAGTCGACCCTCTTCTCGCTAATCGAGATGATCTACAGACAGATGAGAAGCTCGCCGCTGTCGCGTGGGAAAAGTATTCTCAAGAAAAAGCCGGTCCACTGACGATCCTACCCTGCTCTCTCTGCTACGTTCCCCTCAATCACTTTGTACCTGAGAAGACTCTGGCTCAGCTCTCTGCCAAGGCTGATAAGCTGACGGCGTTCGATGCCGACAAGAAGACCATCTTGAAGCAACGACTCAATGGCCAGTCCAAGCTAGGCCAGATTGAGTACATCTTTGACCTTGGAAACTGGAACCCCTTCTTCCAAGGTCAAGACGGCAAAAGGTACGGAACAATGCTCCAAATCCTTCAATATCCCTTCTCAGTCGGGTCCATCCACATCCCGCCGTCCTCCACGTCGGGAGAAGACCACCCCAGCATCGACCCACGCTACTACGGTGGCGCACACGGGGCGCTAGACTTGGACGTGATGAAGGAGGCGGCGCGGTTTCTAGACCGCATCGTCCACACGGAGCCCCTGGCCGGCATCATCCGCGCGCCAGCCTCTCCATCCTTGGCAACGCTTCGAGACGAGCAACGCCTCGAGGAGTGGATCTCCGACAATACAATTACCGATTGGCACCCAGTGGGCACCTGCGCCATGGGTGGGCGTGCCGGCATCCGGGGCGGAGTAGTCGACGACCGTCTTCGTGTCTACGGCGTCAAGGGGTTGAGGGTTGTCGACGCGAGTGTCATGCCGCTGCAGATAAGTGCACATATTCAAGCTACTGTGTATGCCATAGCGGAGAAGGGGGCGCACATGATTCTAGAAGATGCGAAGAAAGTAAATATTTGCGTAGAGTAGATAAGGTTATTTCCACGTTTTTTTCTTCAGAGTTCACGATGAACCGTTCAAGCCAGGTGACAGAGAGGCTGTGTGTGTTGATCCCGTCTGCCCGAGTGAGGGGGACGCAACCTTCACGATATGTGGCGGCTGGCTATCAACACCGTCTGCGTTAGTGCTTTATCAAGAAGCCAATCGCATCTTAGAACCAGATGGTGCTTCATTCGTGGGATTCGCATAACGCGGCTGTCGGTCTTAATTCGTGAATTATTCCCTTCTTTATGACTCGGGTTAGCTCACCTGGTTCACACGTTATCCAACATTCAGCACGCCGTTATGCCACGATTCAGGATCGACACAACATTATTCAAGTAAAGAAATCTCGATCTAGAGTCATAGGTAGAAGGTATCGGATCGTATCTAGTATGGACATCTTGAGGTTCTGGCCTGATAATATGTCACTGGGTGCAATAATGTCATGTCACTCACACCACTTCGTCCAGGTCTTGTCTGCACATCCTGTCGGTTGTCAAGTTGAATCTGTCGACGCAAGCACCAGTTACCCTGTATTGAAACAAATCAAAAGTACTCGAAGGGTAGGGTTAAATGTCATTGAGACGTGGCAGTTGCAGGCAGTTATCTGAGGGTTGAATGGAACCGGACATTTAATCATCATCTCCTACTGCCTATCCTCCATCCATGCTGTTTCTACTTTCTCCAACCCTGTCATAATCGTCCGTCACACACAAGAGGGTGAAAACCTTTTGGCTATTATTAACTACAAGGGAGGAGCGCAGGGTCAATGTAACTCGAACGGCAACATGAACACAAGTTACAGTGCTGATCGAAATGTGAATAGACATACTCTAACTCAAAAGATGATGTCTTCTCAATAGTTGATAGGTTCCCATCAACTCCATCAAACACTTGATTTAATCTCGCGGGTAGCCAGCATCCCTCGCTCTGGTACTAGTCATCCCTAACCTTCTTCGACTTTGCAAAAGTCTCCTCAACCATCTTATTCTGATGAATGATCTCATCCCTCGCCCCCTCCCACGTCTTCCTCTTCCCAGTCTCAAAATACCGAAACATGTGCGCCGTCTCAACACCATTGTTCATCAAGTTATACATCTCTCTATCCTTCCACCAAAACTTCCATCCCGCCCAACCCCAGCCCAGATTCTCCATTCCTGTTCCGGCTTGTTTGTGCATCCACGGCTGGAATTCATACTGCTTTACCATGCTGACGTCTAGTCGGGGCTCGATTGACCAGTTCTTTGCTACCCAGTCTTGATGTGTGTTGACCCATTGTTCCATCTCGTTGTATGAAGGCAGGTCGCTCACGCCCCGCCAGACGTTTGAGATGGCCATGCTCATGACGTCGCTAAATGAGAAGCCGTTGTTCTTTCCAAACGCCGAGTAGCATAGCATTGCGCAGCTATCGGCATATTTCGGCGGGAAGACGTTCATGTATAACCGGTGAATCGAAGGGCCTCCGTAGTTGTGAGTTTTAGGCGTGCTGGTCTCAATGAATGGCGTCAGGGAAAAGTCGGCACAATAACCCGTAGTGAAAATGACGCTATCAACATCATCCAGTACTGTTCCATCATCAAACTCAATCGACTTTCCACCAAGAAACCGCTTAATACCGTGCAAGCTCGTCAAGCTTCCGTCTTTTAGGTAAGGAAGACAATCTTCAATCAAACCAGGCAACCGCAGAGTGATGCTGGGAAATGGCTTTAGACGCCATTCCGGGTTTATCTTGAAGCCAGCAGTCCTCGAGGCGAGCAATGAGGCCGCCCAGTTCGCCATGTTTCTGTGAAGAGATGGCAGGTTGCGGGCAATCCATTGGCTGATATTGCGGCGTCTCCAGGAGATGATGAGATCTGTTGGTCGTCCGTTGCGATAGCGCTTTACGACGATTTGGCCGCTTCGATGGGAGACGTACACCTTTCGAGCAGTGCTGATGAGTTGAGGTGCAATCTCGCCCGTGGTTGTTGCGAGACCGAGGAGTACCACAGTTTTATCTTTGTAAGCCTCGGGACTGTTGGATATTAGCAAATGATCCTCACAATAGCTCACAGCTGCTGATGCCCCAACATAGGCTCCCGAAACCAGTCTCTCAGGGTTGAGTTAACTGACCTTCGATATTGCTGTGAGTGAACTATTTCTCCCTCGTACAGTTCTTGTCCTGGAAAACTAGGCATATTCTTTTCTGTCTGGTATCCATGACAGAAGACAATCTTGTCAAACTCTCTTGTTTCGGTCTCGCCGCTTTCTACTCCCTCAAGTTGAAGGGACCACTTTGTATCATCCTCATTACGCTGAACAAGCTGAACACTTGTGTTGAATACGATGTATTTGCTCAAGTTGAAATGGTCGACGTAGTCTTGCATGAACTCCTGGAACTGTCCTCGACTGAGATGAGGTGGATATTCTAGAACTGTTAGTATCTTCTTTATTGCGGAGAGACTCTGGGTAGGTAAAGAATATACTGTCTGGCATTGGGAAATCGGTGAATCCGCATGTATACTTGCTGATGTTCGCCCGAGTATCTGTCATATCACATTTTCGTCAACAGACTTCGTGGTAGCTGGTCCAGAATCGCCATCACCTTTCAAAGCCGTGGTCCATCCATGATCTGCATCGTATGCCCAAAGCCCTCCAACTTTGTCTCGTCTCTCAAATAATGCGACATCGAACCCATCTTCGAGTAGCTGCTTGAGCATGGAGATTCCTGTAGGGCCTGCAGCAGTATGAGCTGAACTGCTTTAACATGTGCCAAGTTAGAAGTACTTGCCAGCGCCGATGACAGCCACTGTTGTTTTCTCCATCATTTCCAAGTACGATCGAGTTTGTGTGCAAGTGTATCAATGCAAAATATTGCTAAAGTATCGTGGATTCAGGTCAGCGTAATATCACTTTCTTATTATGTTCTCACCAGAAGATCAGCCCTCGAGAAGCTTACGTAGCATGTCTCAACCACACTTGCGCCCGTGCCCTTACTGAAGTGCTCGGAAACGAGAGACTTGGATTGGCCAGTCCTTTGAGGAGGACGTAGCAGGCGTCAGACGCGATGCTCGACAAGCCAATTAAAAATCGATCTCAACAACGGATAAGCCGGACATGGATAATCATCTAAACTAAAATCTTACCTCAGAGATAGATTCGTGAAACAGGCTTTTGCAACGGACAAATTGGCGAGCTGGCAAGTTGTCGTGAAGGAACAGGATGTGACAGCATATTCTTGATCACAGCTGACACAATTACGGCGGCGAAGGTAATAGGCGAAGGGGCACTTCTCTCCGAGAAAGTATCGATGAAACTGACTCTTTCTACGATTTGAACAACGTCTAATAGCCCTAGGCCATGTCCTACGAGCTGGAGGTATGTAATCGCGATGAATATTCATTCCAGTCCAGGGTAGTCATGACGTCATTGACGCTTTGGCAACTCATTCACGAGATCACGTGGACTAACAAGAGATAAGAGATAAGAGGGAGAGCGGGGTAGCTCACGTGCTCGACCCCGCCCGCTGGCTGCGAAGCAAAACGCGAGACACGCGCGTGACGCGAAGCCAACAAAGCTACCATCTCACGCGTGTTATCTCCAGTCTGACATCAGACATACCTGGCATTTTCGTTCGCAAAGACTAGGTATTCTAGAAAAATGCTTCATCTCATGTTATCATAATATGAGCCGAACACTGGCAAATGGCACATTAAGCTTGGATGCCTACTATCACGAGATACCAATAGCCGCCTTCACGTGGACAAAACTATCGATGACAAAAGCGTGAGTGATCAGTGAGTGAAATTATGTAAACAGGATGAGTTGGGGCTTGCTATGGACAAGGTACTACGCAGGAGTGTTGATCGGTGTCTTTGCTCCTGTGCTCGGCTTTCTAACTCTATGAGAAGACACGTGCCCAGATTGATAAGGTAGACATGACAGCATTATTGTATATTTACCATGCAGCAGGTCACACGCAAGTTCTCGGGTCTTCTATTGTCGAGAGAATGATCTCGGTGCATGAATGCTGCAGTTGTGCCGCCACATTACGTGATGACAGAAATTTCTTTCACAGCTACGAGCCAGCTACACATCTGATGGGGTTCCTTAAGGGCTTTGCTGTTCTTGGTGTCTATGAGTTGGTTCATAGGGCTTTCCAAGATGTTACATTCTATTGTCTTCTTTGTGAAGGCCTGGTCGTATTGGCTCATGTTATAGAGCAATATTAATATGAAAGAAAGGGCCTAAAGCTTGCAGGTACGGGCATTCAGAAACGGCCCGATGCTATGCAAAGCTACAAACCTTAACCAAGACAGGCGCTTTGAGGTACATGACCAGAAATGCCCATGTACCTTCATGAATTGGAAACTTGGTCCCAAATAAAGATAAAAGCCCCTGCCCGGTCCCCATGTTTGATCTTGAAGTTGTCTTTTCTGTCACCTCCCTTTCCTCTAACAGATGGACACACCCTTCTGTTCCACACATTTCCGACACAACTCAAACAAACGGGCTAGCTTTCATCTTACTTTGAAATGGGCTGCGTCCACAGCAAAGAGGCCGGCCACCATCTGGTTGGAAACCGGCCAGTAATGTTGACCGACTCTCCTCAGGCAAACGCAATCCTACACCGACACTCACCCCATCCCACGGTCCAAGACACTCAGGGATACCAACAACCTGCCAATAATCAACCCAACTTCAAGCTTACGCAAGTGGTGGAGGACGCAGAGTTGCCTGATTATCACCCTGAAGCCTCGGTTGACTACATCCTTCGAACTATTCTAGACGCTGAGAATTTCTCAAAGCATGGAATTAAGGGAGCCTTCAACGTCTTGGGCGACCGTCATTTCAACATTTTTATCGACTCTAGCCACTCACTCTCGTCAGAGACCAGGTGCGCAATTTTATTGGTGGCTACAGTACTGTTGATCGTCGCGCAGGCCAAGGACTGCGACATGACCTTTTACTTCACAAGCTATCCGAACAAGAAGAGCAAGAATCTCTCAGAGATTGACCGTCGACATCTGAAGGACCTAATCAACCTGTGGAAGACTCAGAGTTGGCAGGAGGCCCTTGGGATGGTGCGGTACACGCAGTCTTTCCAAGAAAAGCTGGGAATCCAGGACTGGATTAATAAGCGCAAGAATATTAGCGATGAGCAGAGTGATGTTGAGAAGCACGCCAAGCTTCTCAACTTTTGCCGGGAGAAGATGCTTACTTTTTGGCATGGGTGGCACCAGCGAGAGCTTACTGTGGACAGCCTCGAGAAGCTGTACGGCTCGGCCATGGTCAATGCCAGCCAACAGCTGAACTCTCTAAACTCTACCGCCTTCACTTACAAGAGGGCAATGGGACAGTATACTCGTCTCCAGGAGCTGTACCAGAAAGACCCATCACAAGCCTTCCCTGTCTCAAACATCTTTCTTCTGGGGACAGCCATTCAACCGACTGAGCTGGCCGCCATTCAAGAAGCCCAGAATATTGGAGCCAGCAGCTCGACTACACGGTATTCAAAGCCAGAAAGCCTTAATATCGAAGGTCGAGGCACGCTCTTTCAAATCTCCTCAGTGGTCATGATCGACCGTATGACTGAAAAGTCTATCAAGCTGTACAAGAAAGTGGACAACTACGCCAAGGGCGAAGATGACATCAATGACTTGAACACGCTAAAGGAGAGAAAGGTCTTGACAAACTTTCTGAGCCCTGGTGCCTTTTTCAAGATTCTCAACTCTCATGAGCCGGCAGTGGACAATGATATCCAGATGCCTACCGGCGACGCCATGTATGGTAGACACCTGCTCAACGCCACCGGCCATACAATCACCCTGCCGAGCGTCAAGCAGGTCAAGAGGATTTTTGGCATTGAGGATCTGTCAACATTGCCTCGTGCTGTGGATGATAGTGATGATGAAGAGGATAGGTCGGCGCCTCTGCTTACGGGTCGTGCCAGGTTTGAAGTCTCAACCGATGCAGCGGAGCGTGGGTCTGACAAGTTCTTTACGCCTCCTGCATCAAACATTGCCTGACTAGGTACTTGCGCGGAGAGTTTTTGTACGCGTGATTGGGAGCTTTGAAGGTACAGATTGTGAAAGGAAGGGGGGAAGTATGGTTTAGAGGGGTAGGGTGAAATGTTGAGACGGGGATGAGTTTGTAGTAACTTGTTAATCGAAATCGCTGATTTGATCAAATGTCTTTGACTAACCGTCAATCTCTCTCATTTGAACTTCTTGACCGGCAATCCTGTTCGACTCAAGGCTAATTACAATGGTGAATTTGAAGGGTTCTAGTAGCCACAATATCATAAATACCCAAGACCGTCCATAGGGCTTGCTCCCCTCCTCGAAGTTTCACTACGCCCGAAACATATTAATGTTCTAGCACCCACTAGCATCAACACCGTCTCATCCCTCTGATCAGCCCCTCGAATTTAATCTTGCTTGAGCTGAGATGAAGTGCGGAGCCGAGCCAGAAGGCGTGAATACATGTCCAAGGCCATGGTAATAGCTATGTACTAGGGTTAGAAGATGCTAAACAAAGCGATGACGGGAGTACTAACGGAGTACGGCATATGGTAGGTATGCTGCGTACAACAAAGTCTGCTTGGCCTCATGGCTGATAACATCGGGACCAAGGTGATACATGTTGTGACACACAACGGCTGTGCAGAGACCGGTGACTATGCCATAGACACTGGCCGCAAGCTCACCGGGGCCAGAAAGTCGCTGCTTTGACAACAATGCTCGCGTCAGGTACAAAGCAATAGGGAACTGGACCAACAGCTCAACGTAGACGAGGAAATCGAAAAAGTGACCAGGAGTCTCGATGTGGTAGTACGGATCAGACATTGTGGTGATGTACCATTGTCGGTAGGCAAAGAGAAAATGAAGAGGTGAGCCTGGAGGCTGGCAGAGAGATTCTGGATAGAATGGTACAAAATCGACGCCTGGATATTGTTGTCAGTGCCGCAAATTTGAATGGTCGCGGGGAACTCACCAAGCATCGCGCTCAGGTGCAAGAGCACGACGAGCAAGTAGACATAGTCTCTGGCTGGCTTAGGAGACGCCATGATGAAGATGTCACTGCAATTGTTGTGGTTGAATGGAAAGTGAGTGTAGGAGGTGAGAGAAGAAGTGGAAGACGTGAGAGGGGGTGAGGGTCAATGGGCGCTACTTTCCTCTGTCGTCTAGGTGATACCCTGACTGGAGTTAGTGCACTATCACAGGTATGAGTGACTTGCGCGTTATGATGTTAGAAAGAGATCACCACTAGAGGAGGGTTAGTGCTGACTGGATGGTGGTGATTACAAGGACCCATACTGCTGAGTTACAATTGGCCCAATTGGTTGGATTCACGGCATCAGTCTCACAAGACACGTCATTAAAGAGAAGTAAAGATCAGACTAAGAAGAGAAGAATGTACATATTTTATAAAATATTAATCGAAAATGGTCTATAAAATCTTGTCTAATTAAAAACCGGATTCACTGTTGCCGTGGTCTCACCCTCAACCGGCGGATCTCCAGCCTCAGCGACACCTGTCTCAGTTGGAACAGGAGCATCCTCGCACTCGACGCACTTGATGCAGTCCATCTCAGTCCAAGTAAGACCTTGGCTCATCGGACTGAAAGACCAATCCAACTTGGATGCGTACAGAGCGCAATACCTGTTGGGATTCTTGGCGTCGTATCCGAAGGAGAGACAGCCTTGCTTGTCGGCACAGGCGGAAGCACAGGTCTCCCAGTCTTGGACGGGTGTCTTCATGTCTTGGTATTGGACGTCTACGACTCCCGAGACGAAACCGACTTGGAAGCAGGTTGGTGTTCCGGGGACTTCGGAGGGGATGTAGCAACCTCCGGGGGCGGACACGCCTGAGGGACAGAAGAGCTGGGTAGATGTGGGAGTGGTAGAGGTTGGGATCAGGGTCTCGGATGTGGTCTCCTCCACTTCGGTGGTAGTCTCCAACGTGGCAGTGGAGAAGGTGGTTTGCTGCGCAGTTGTGGTCTCTTCAGTTTCTGTCTCAGTTGTGGAAGCAGTCTCCTCAGCACTGGTCTCGGTGGATGTGGCGGCAGCCGACGTCTCCGATGCCGTGCTGGCGACCGAAGTGCTCTCCTCAGAGATTGTCTCGGAGGCAGTTTCGGTAGCGGAAGTGCCCTGCTCCTCAGAAGTGGTTTCAGAGGCCGGGGCAGTCTCCGAGGTGTTTCCCTCCTCAGTTGTCGCCTCGGTAGCCGAGTCGGTCCTGGTAGCATCGCTGGAAGCCGCACTGGTAGCATCAGTCGTGGCATCAGTGGCAGCTTCGGTGGCAGTCTCAGTGGTAGCCTCAGAAGTAGCTTCAGTGTTGGCCTCGGTGGTGGCCTCGGTGCTGGTGGCAGAGGGCACCTGGCTGGTTTCGGTGCTGGCACTATCAAACACCAGATCCGCGTCACCAATAGTCTCAGGAGTCACCTGGTTGGAGACAAAGATGGAGTCGATATAGACTTGAGCAGAGCCACCACCTGTACAGGTCAAAGCGAAGCTCATCTGTCCCTGAGTGACCTGGATGTTGGTCGAAACAGTGGAAGAAGCCCACGAAGAAGGTGTGTTGGAGCTAGGGAAGTAAGGAGTCGAGGTGAAGACATTGGATCCAAAGGAAGCCTCAATTCTGCAAGCGCCAGACTGAGCACTGGACTGAACAGCGTAGAAGAACTGAACAGTGTAGGCTGATCCAGCCTGGAGGTTGGTGAGCTGCTGAGAGATGACAGCATATTGTCCCACATCTCGCTTTCCGGGACCAGGCTGAGTGCTGGCAGCCTCAAGGCTAGCACAGTTCTGCTCTGTGCTTCCACCACCGGTGTAACCTCCGCCCTCGACGTAGGTGCCCTGGCCTTCAACAGCAAAGTTGGAGATACCGCTAGGTGAGTTGGACCTTTTTCGGAAGTCTCCGCCCTCGATCTCATTGACGATAGGTCCTGATCCATGGTCCGAGGTGGAGGTGGCGGATGCGCTTGAAGTTGTAGCGCTCAGGGTCGAGGAAGAGCCAGGTCTGCAGGGTCCGGCCGAAACGGAGCCGGCTAGGGCCAAGGCCGCGAATGTGCTCGCGAAACGCATCTTGTCGAAGTTTGAAACGATTGTAAAGGTCGGGTGACAAGATGGGAGGTTCGAGGTCGAACTTGCGGACGTTCAATCATGGAGCGTGCCAGCCTACTGATAAACCATTTCTCGAGTTTGTCCAGACTCGCCGGGCCTTCGGTGACTCCCTAGCATAGTGGGCCCAGCACTCCGAATACAGGTGGTCAGAATGAGTAGTGATTCCTGATTGAGGAATTCGGCTTGTCGCTATTGTTAGGCGGACTGTTGTGCGAAGCCACAATAATCAACCCCGTTGACTATCGAGCGCCTTTGGCGCCACACCAAGCAAACGGTCGGCTGTCGGCTTCAGCTGCAGGCAATGGTGCTGAACTAGCTTGCTTGGAAACCGAACTTTTCCAGAGCGAGAAGGGCCCCTTATGTCTAAACGAGGGCTTCGCATTTTGACCGCTCTAGAGTCCTATCTAAAACGTACGATATCTCTGGTGGTTAGTTGACAATTCTAGAACCATTGTCTGCTTATTCTAGCTATTAGGGCGATTTGAGGTTCTGTTTGGACCTCGTCTCGTAGACAGCATCTCACTCCCTGCACTCACTCTCCTTTGCCAGGCTGTGCCTATGTATATACCTTCGGCTCAGTTTGAATTCTGGATCCAGTCAACTTAGTCAGAAATAATGCTACATTTTTCAGCGAGTCTGGTGACGGTTGAACTGTTGGCAGATGTTGACGGTCAAGCCACGAGGTCCAGACTCTCGCAATCCACAATGGGCGCCAATAGTGCGGTACGCTATTCACAGGCTACCAACAAAAATTGAAAGCAGAACCCACAGTAATTTCGGACTTGTTACTGTGGATTGTTCTCTGTTTCTCGTAGTTGGCCAAGTTTCCTTCGTATCGAACTAAGAAGCTGTTTATTTCACGTGGCAGACATCTATGACAGGGCTGGCTGAGTGCACGTTGTCACCCTGAGTCTCTTTCTTAACCAGCCAATGCAACTGATGCCGGCCTTTCGCTCTTCTTGGACCCTTAATCTCCAAATGTTATGGCCTTATAGTGAATAAACTCTTCGATTCCATATTTCCCACCTGCGCAGCCCCATCCACTGCCTTTGGTGCAAGTCGCGGGCCCCTTGATACTTGCTGCAAGGAAGCGGGACACATTAGTAAATCGAGGATCATCAAGAATCAGATGGACTTACGCTTGATAGCCAAGGTCATGTCGTTGATCTGAACCATTCCGAATTCGAGCTCTTTGGCCAGGGCAATGGCCCGTTCTCGGTTACTCGTAAAAATCGCCGCCGACATGCCTCCCTCTCGCGAGTTTGCTTCGGCGATAGCTTCTTCATCGTTCTCGACTTCAACGACAAAAGCAGTAGGTGAGAAGCCCTCCTGGCTTGACAAAATTGACCCCCGTGGCACATCAGCCAAGATGGATGGTGATATTGACGCTGGACCAAGCCGCTGGGAGCTGCCGGCGACAAGTCTAGCGCCGCGTGACAGTGCATCTTGGACCGCCACATATGCTTTATCGGCAAAGGTATTTGAAACTGCAAACCCAGTTGACGATATCGCATCAATGGCCTCCTTGAGGAGGGAATAGAACTTATCTTTGATCGATGAGATAACAATGATTCGCTCTGTCGAGAAACATACCTGACCATGGAGTAGCGTCGCACCCTGGGCACAAGCCTGGGCTGCCTTGCGCAAGTCAGCGTCCTCAAGGACGATAAGAGGACTCTGGTCTCCAAGCTCCATGATCGTCGGCTTCAAGTATTTCGCTGCCATGGCCCCGATAGCTCTTCCCACCACTGGACTTCCGATGAACTCAATCTTGCGCAGGTGGGGATGCGAGACGATGGCCTCGGTGACTTCTGCTGCTGTTCCACGTGATGACACAATGAGATTGACAGAGCCCTTTGGGAATCCTGCTTCCAAGAAAGTTTCTGTGACGAACTGATGTGTCCAGGGACACATCTCTGAGGCCTTTAGGATGACCGTGCAGCCAGCAGCCAGGGCAGTCGCCACGGCGCGGACGGCAAGCAGAAGCGCCCCGTTCCATCTGCGAAACAGGAAGTCAGTAAGCATATTGCAGTTGAATTGCCTTGGGATTAACGCACGGAATGATGGATAGAACAGGACCGATTGGTTCCCTCACCACGGTGCTCCCTTCATCGTGAGCGGGATCTGAGAGATTCTCCAAGGCAGCGGCCAACTCTTGACAAATAACAGACATGCTGCCAGCATTCATCTTTGCCCAATCCTCGTCGCAGCTGGTCTCGGTCATTTGTCGGTGCATTGCATCGCTGATACCGCTCTCAAAGAGCTCTGCAGCTTTCATCAACAAGCGGCGTCTCTCATCGGTAGGGGTCTTCCGGTAGGTTTGGAAGGCTTTCCATGAGGACTCAACGGCCAAGACAGCTGTGTTTGAATCTACAGACTGACTGAAGTGAACAATATTTTGTTTCTCGGAAGAGAATATCGGAATGTATGGTTGTTGAGACTTGGCAAGGGGTTGGCCATCGATGATGCAAGCCACGAAAGGCCGACCTTCGGCGTCTTTGGGAAGTACAGAAGGCATTTGTGTGAGAATCCTGAAAATGGAAATTTGCGATAGGAGAAAGGGAATAGGTGTGTTGTAGACAACAAGTTCTTATTCGTCTATGTCTACGGCGCCGTGCTTTGGAGACGACCTCACTAGATAGACCTCACTAGATATACGTACTTGGTATAATACAACAGCACAACTACACGTCCAGAGGACGTCTCGGGAATATTGATGCGAACTCCTGTATCGGATTTACAACAAGACGGAGGACCATAAACCCAACCGTGGAGAAGATTGGCGCGAGTGTTTCTGGATGGTTACAAAATAGAGTTTCGGCACTCGGTTGATGAACCGGCCGTTCAAACCGATGGTTCCCCGATTTTTCGGTCCTTATCAAGGCCTTGAGGATCAAACGCTAGTTTATTGTAAACTGGCTCGACGAGGTATGAGCAAATGTGGCCTTTTGCCTGTGTTGATTTCGACATTGAGTAGATAAACTTTTGTAGTTAATTATCCTCCGCTGTGCCAGCATTGGAATATGATCCTATGATGTGTTGAAAATGTCTTCTTTATTATGGTTGAAGCCCGGCCCTCGATGGGAAACTGAGTAAGACGATCGAGTACATCTTCATCGGCAAATAAGAAGATGAAGCCTGTTTTTGAGGGCATGGGCTCTCCACTCCTGCCTTCGCCCGTCGATACAGGCCGCTCATCAGAGAGGGGTCAGACCGGGAGTCCACCAGTCCAAGCGGAAAGTGTATTGAGCTTCTTCGCTGCGTTATCTTGGTCCTAGTAGTTGAAGCTCAGCCCGAGAGACATGAGCCAGAAGATAGTAGTAATAAGTAGGTACTGTACATAGAAGGAAACTTGTTGAGATTTCGGTTATGTGCTAACTGAACGATGCGTGTGAAAGCATATGGTATTGTTGACTAGCTACACTCAGGCCAGAGAGTTGGTGTATGATCTCTTAAACAGAGTCTTGCCATGCAACCAAACTGGGAAAACCATGATATATCCAGCCCACAGGAGCGCCGCCATTGTAGCAAACTGTTTGACGGGACCAACTCCATTCATCCAAGGAAGTGAAGCATACGATACTCCAAAAGCAACCGTGTTCTTCATGAAATTGACAAGCACTCCAATATCTCCGGCACGTGATGGGATGGTATTGACAGCGTAAGCAAGCAAGACATTTGCTGAAGCCGTTAACCCAAAGGCAAGCATGCACCATCCGGCACATACTTGGATCCAGCTGTCGGGGTTTCTGAGACCGTAGCCGAGAACCAAGCATCCTGATGGACTGATGAGCATGCCGAGAAGAGCGACTGGGAGACGGCTTGCCGGGCTAGGGCCGCTGCCATCTTTCGCAGATCGGATGAACAAAAGATCTGAAAGATAGCCGCCAAATGGAAGTCCAATAAGCAGACCCAGTAGAGGCGCAACATTAAGGAAACCAATTGACTGTGAATCCCATAGCAATGGGGGTTGGGCATACGTCATGCCCAATAGAATCGAGATGATCACTGTCCAGCCAATGGTAAGTCCAAAGACGTAAACAGTGACCAGAACTCGAGGTACAATCAACATCTGTAGCGGCTCGAAGAAAGATGGGAGAGCTCTCCTCCATTCCAACGGCATTGGCTTCTTTGTAAAGGACAACGATATCCACTCGGCTCGAGGTGAGATAGTAGTCTCAGGAATAGACGCGGTTGCTGGGGCATTCTCGACGATAGAGCTTGTCGCTTTCGGGTTGGATGCACCAGAGTCCGATCCAGTCTCGTTCATCGGCTCTGGCTCGTGGGTAGTTTCGGGAAGCATGAGAATCGATGCCAGTAGGTTCAGGCTCGTAGCGACAGAGAGGATCCGCAGATACCATCTCCAGCTGCCCTGTTGTTCGGCAACGATACCGGCGAAAATAGGTCCCAGTGCAGATCCAGCTGCAAGAAAACCGACATAGACTGCCATGGCTCGAGCCAGCTGATGATCTCTGAAAGTCTCGTGCACGATGGTCGGGCCAAGGGCTTCAACCAAGCCTCCAGCAAGACCTCCAAGGATGCGAGAAACTTTCAGAGATTCATAGTCGGAAGCTTCGCCGGACCAGATATTGAAGGCGATGAAAAGGGTCAATGATGCGAGGATCGTGTATCGCTTTCCGAAAAGGGCGACCAAGGGGAGAGCGAACAGGTTCTAAACCAACGTATTAGCATCTTATCACTTTGCAGTGGATAGCTCAATAAAGAGCTGAGATGCATTAGAATGCCAAACATACCGATAATCCCAGTGTCAAGATAGAAAAAGTAGTCAGATCTGAGGCCTGCGACTGGGTGCAGTTAAGATCCCTGATGATCAACCCGAAAATGGGCGATAGACCTGCGGACCAAGCATTGCCGAGAAGATTGTAGAAGCTGACGTTGAAAAGGATTACGAGGCGCCACCAAAGGGGCCATTTCTATTGATGGTGAGTACGAATGATAGGATTCAGGAAGGTTGTGTAACATACGTATGGGGACATGTTGATGATTCAATGGTGTTGTGATGATGAAGAGACTGTTTGTAGTAATGGTAATAGTGTACTTTCAATGTTGATTTAAGGGGCTTTTCGTTATTGCATATGACGGTGCTTTGTATTCTTCATTCGGCTCGGATGACCTCCGTCTTTGCCCCGATGTCTCCTCCAATACCCCAGACTCCCTGATTTACCCCGGATTCCCTAATTTCCCCCGGTCTAGACTACCCCGACTTTCCTGCATTACCCCGCAAACAAGATCAAGATGATCTGGCTAGCGGGATCTCCAGTTGCTTCTTTCCGGCCAACCGAAATCAATGCATTACTTATTAAAAGCTTGAAGGCAGTCGATTGACACAGAGATTAAGCAGCAAATCAGAATCATCACTTTAGCAATTGCTTGTTTTGTCTAAAATATTGAAAATGGCCGCCGCTGAGATTGGTTACAACAAGTACTTCGTACCTGAGAAAGATCTCAAGTATGTGCCTCCATACCTTGGAAATACCCCCGAGACTACGAAAGAAGTCAAATGTCCAACTGTGGGCGACTGGCCTGAATGGCTAGATGGCACACTCATCAGGTACGTATCGCTATCAACGAAGTCTACACGCCTGTTAATGCTGGCCTCGCAGAATGGGATCAGGCCGTTTTACAATCCCTCTCTCAGAAGACGGTTCCAAGCCAAATGCTGTGCTCCAGCACTTTTTCGATGGACTTGCAATCTTGCACAAGTTTAGAATGAGTAATGGCGAAGTCTATTATAGCAGCCGCCATACTGCTGAGGGTGTCGTGCAAAAGGCAGCTCGGGATGGCTACGTCACGACTACAATGTTTGGCCTGAACGCCAATACTCCCTTGATCGAAGCTCAAGACCCATGTTCTGCACTATTGGGCGCGCAAGTAAGCACAGATACACCCTAAGTAGGATCTGTAACAATTCTAACTAAAGTCCACAGCAATCCTTGTATCTCCCCCAAGGCCACCTTCTCCCGGACGAGGTCAACGTCAACGTTGTTCCGAGGAGAGGAATGCATATTCCCGATGGTCAGAATCCTCACGACAGAGGAACACCATCCCAAACACCCGAGAAGGAAGAGGTAAGTGGATACCCATCATGCAAGTTGCACATAATAACCAAAGATAGATTCTTGTTCACACCGACTTCAACATGCTGCAAGTGTGCAATGCCAAGACACTGGAGCCCAAGAGATTGCTCACCTACGCTCAAATCGACCCCGAGCTTGCTGGCTACGGTATTTGTGCCCATCCTCCCAAGGACCGCAAAAGAGGCATGTCGTTCAACTACATCATCGACCCAGTCACGCATGTCCTATCGATCTTCGCCCTTGACTATCAGTCTAACCCCGCTTCTTTGATTTGGAAGACGCCTCTTCCTTGTGAACCTTGCTACATCCACTCGCTGGCTATGACTGACAAATTTGTCGTCTTTATTCGAAACGTAAGTATTCCAACTAGATGTGACGTTACGCTGCAGATATTAATTCGCCGCAGCCTATCCATATGGATGTCAGTGACGTTAAAAAGCCGGTGATGGAGATGTTGGAGTACGAGCCCGAGTCTCCAACGCAAATATTTGTCCTCGAGAAGATGAGTGGTAAACAGTACGTGAATTCTCTCCCAAAATGGACCTCTCAATCTTGCAACAGGCTAACAAAAAACCTCTAGCATTGCTACCTATCATTCCGCCGACGGCTTCATGTTCTTCCACTCTGTCAACGCGTATGACTACGTAGACAAGAAATCTGGAGAGACAAATATCCATGTCGATGTTTGCAGCTATCCTGGAAACTACATCCCTTTCCGAGAGTACACTCTGAGCAACGTTGTCGACCCTGCACGACCTTATCAAGACGGCACTCTTGTCAGGTATGAGCTCGAAGCCGTCAATGTGGCCAATATCGAGAAGCCTGGCCGCGTCATCGTGGCAGCTGCCATTCCTGGCGTCGCATCCGAGCTGCCCAGAATCTCCAAGAGAGTATCCATGCAGCCAGGGTATCGCTATGTTTATTCCACAGCTGGGAATGGAGGTCCGGCTCCAGGAACCTCTGTTCCCATAGGTCGACTTGGAAACGGCTTGAAGGTTGTCCAGGGTGCCTTTTTCGGTAGCCTGGCCAAGTTTGACTGGCAGACTGGAACCTACAAGCGTTGGCAGCCTCCCAACGGCGACAGTTGTCCATCTGAACCCATTTTCATTGAGAGGCCTGGTGCCACCGAGGAAGATGACGGCGTTGTCGTGACCATCGTGATCAACAAAGAAGGAACGCACAGCATTCTAGTTGTCCTCGATGGCCGCTCGTTCACTGAGATTGCTCGGGCTGATATGCCTCAGGTGTATAGTCTGGGTCCTCATGGGACCTTCATTGAGGGCGTCTTTGGCGAATGAGAGATTTCTTTGCGAAGTCTATAGCATGGATGCTCGGAGTGACAGTCAATGGAGAGATCACAGTAGCGTGTTGGGAAAAATCTGTGCACGAACGAATGTTGGATGATATTTTATTTCTTTAAGAGAATACCATTCCAAAACCTCCAGAAAATGGAAATAACGACCTATAGCGTACAAAGGGAATTGCTCGACTTCGAAAACAAGACTTGTATGATACACCTGCCAATTCAGACGACTCACTCCAAGGGCTACACTAGTGGCCCTTACTGGGAGTCAAGTTTCGGGAAGGGTTGCAGTTAAACAACCAAACACGCATGAGATATTACACCCTCCTTCCCCTTCTGTCAATGTGGAGGGTGGTGATATGTTTCCCAGTTGGACCTTGGAACGCGACTGTGATATGTTCCCGGGCATTGGGGTTGGACCCTCCTTTGTGCCAACTCTTCTTTCCCCTATTAACCAGTTAGCATTAGACTTAATGGGAAGCAATTCGATAAGTACTTACTGTTTCATCGGTGTGCAGAGAACCGTAGCAGAGCCAAAGTTCCTCGTATCCTGTTGGGTATACATGACGATGGCCTGTTCTGCTTCAGAGGTTCTGGCCGCTTCATTTGTGAAGGCGATGTAGTCGGTGCTATTGATGCCCATGGTGATATGAATTCTTCGTGTTGTGAATCAAGCGTATTGTGATGGTGACCTGTTTGAACATCTCCTTTGACGGGATGCCTTTGGCATCTCTTATAATAATCGTTCTGTACCTATTGGAGGCGTGAATACTTCTTTCATCTTGAAAGCATTTTTGTGCAGAGACCGCCCCCGACGATTTGGGCATAGTTCCAAGTAATTGGGGTTAACGTCACCATCAATTGTGTTCTTTGTTATCGTGGTAGATGCCTTCTTCTGCAGAGGTCAATCGGTAATCTCAACAGGACGACAATAGTGTCTATTTTCGTGACCTGTGGCTTCACAACAAAGCCGCAACCAAAAACGAAAGCAACCATCTTGTGATTTCTAGGTACCTACAGGGAAATATCAACCGCATTCGCCAACTGATTGATTTCGGAGAGACCGTGGGAACAAAGAGAAGCACATGATGCGATTCTTCTATCGGAGTTGTTGGCTCCTTTGTGGGATTGCTCCCGTAGCCAAGCTTGAAGCGGGTTTTTTACAGTAGAGCCGTTCTTTAACTGGTTAACTGACAGCCTTCATGTGGGTGGGCGGCTCAGTTACCACAAATAGTTGGTTGGGCTCGTGCCCCATTGAAGAAGGACAAAGGATCTTTTAACCATCCCTATGTCCGATTCAATTGAATCCGTCATAGCTTCCAACTGCAAAGGCGCCAAGATGATTGTGATGCTCTGAGGCGCTCGTGCCTGAGGCAGACATGTCAACTCAACCAACTGAATAAATAACAAAGAACCCTTCATCTTCCCCCTCCCAGCACAAAAGGCCATCTACTATCACAAGGTTTTTGGAGACCAAACACCATTATCGAAGATGGGTAACTACTTCGCAAAACTGGCGCCATGCCTAACCCAGCCTAGAGGTACGGACCAGGCAGATCGGGCTTCGGATCAGCAGCCCGACCACGCTCCTCGACCTGATGCTATCTCTAAAGGTATTGAAGAGCAGGTAACTGAGCCTGATATCGTGGATGAAGGTGTGGAAGGTCAGGTCACCCAGCCTGATACTGCCGCCGACGGCGTTGAAGACCACACCATCCATCATGATACCGTTTCTGAAGATATCGAAGAGGGAGAGGCCGCATACCAACCTGGCGGATTCCATCCAGTGTATATCGGTGACGTCTATAACGACAGATACAAGGTCCTCAACAAGATTGGCTACGGCCAGTATTCCACAGTCTGGCTCGTCAAGGACCTGCAAGCTAGGTGAGTGGTCTTCTCCTCCCCTTTTGACATTCTTTGTTAACATCCTCCAGCGGTGACGGACCAAGTGTCTTTCGGGCACTGAAAGTGCTGAGTGCTATCTGCTACGGCCATGGACATGACACCTTTGAGAAGGAGATTCTCGCCCATCTTCGAGATGGAGATCGTAATCAGCTGGGCTACAACTACGTCTGCCACCTTGTCGAGGATTTTGAGCACCAGGGTCCAAACGGCACGCACACATGCCTTGTGTTTGAACTCATGGGAGAGACACTTGCCAGCTTCGGCGTCTGGTTCTCTGAGCACATGATACCACCTGCAATCATGCACAGATTTGCTATTCAGCTGGTGCTGGCACTTGACTTTGCCCATGAACACGACGTTGTCCATACAGGTATGTTCCTAATCCTATTAACCCTACCATATTTTATCAGACTGACCATCGAATAGATATCAAGCCAGATAACATCTTTGTCAAGTTTTGCGATCACTCGCTGATCGAGTCTGGCTATCTGAAGGAAGTCCCCATCCCAGAGCAAGACCGAGAAGAGACTCAATACTGTCCAGTCCCCTCACGTCCTCTCCGCGGGTACTACTTCGATCCTAGTAACACTCGTGCCGATCAGTTCAACATTGCTCTGGGTGACTGGGGAGTCTCTAGCTGGACTACAAAGCATCTCTGCGAGACAATTCAACCAGTGGCCCTTCGATCTCCCGAGGTAATTATTGGGGCTCCGTGGAGTGCCTCTACTGATTGGTGGAACCTGGGCGCTGTCCTACTAGAGGTCTTTCGTACTATTCGAATGTTCGATGGTGGAGTTCCCCCAGATGGACATTACGAACCCAAGGAGCATTTGTCTGAGATTGTTGATCTTTTCGGGCCCTTCCCCAAGGCACTCCTTGAAAAAGCAGATCCGGATATGATTTGTGACGTGTTTGATGAAGAGGGACGCGTCAAGGATGCAGAACCATATCAAGGGCCTGGCCTCTCGTCAGAGGATTATATGCCTGGTCTGACGCAAGAGAGTAGGGAGAAATTTGCCTCGTTTCTGCAGCTTATGATGAAGATTGACCCCGAAGAGCGTCCTGAGGCAATGGATCTCTTGCGGCATCCTTGGTTGGATGCAGTGCGGTCTTAGGTAGTTCAGATAAACATGCGGCGAAGACTGTCTTTGCATAGAGCCTGACTAGTAATGATAACCTTGTGTCACTCCCACTAGCCCTAACCCTGTGCCTTTTCTCTTCCGTCGTCTTGAGTCTCGCTAAACTCCGCCTCAAGATCAGCTGTCACTGCTTGTCTGTTGGCATCCCGCCGACTCAGATATAAAATGGTATAAATGACAGCCAATTGCACAACGGTCGTTCCAAGACAACTCTTGAACCCAATAATCCACCTCGGTGCGCCTGTAGCTGGGAAGAGGCCAACTTGTGCTCCTGCCATGATACCTTGACCAATTGCATTCATACTCGCTGTCACGACGGCTCTCTCTTCAGCGTCGTTTGCCATGATGACTGTTGCCCAGCCCATTGACATTGGGGACATTGCTGCACACGAGGTCAGAAGGGATAGTTGATAGAATTGGAATTTTACTTACGAGCCATGAAGCCTTGCAGCATAAAAGCTGCTAATCGACCCTTTTCGCCAACGTCCCACACATTCAACAAGATCATCCCAATCAGGACAGGGATAGTCGTGATGGTAGCCGGAATCCAAAAGTTTCCCAACTTATCTGCTGCTACTCCAGCCGTGAGTGCGCTAACAATCATAATGGCCGCGGTGACGGTCGGCAACGTGTTGACCTGGACGATGGAGTAACGATCTGGGTTGGCTCTTAGATACAGAGAGAAGGGCTGGCCACCTGGTAGAATGTTCAAGTCTAGGATAGTCCAGAGGATAACAAAGGCGTAAAAGTGCCAGCGACCTAGAACACGTCTGAAGATGGTTGTAGATAGCTGGAGCTGTGGAGGTGCAGTTAACCCTTCGATTCGTTTCTGAGCCAGGGCATGCTCGGCTTCAGAGAGGGCTAGGGGCTTCTTGCGAGAGGGAACGTCTGGGAAAACCACGTAGCCACTGGTGAGGGAGTCAGTAGCTTATCTCGAGAAGATACGAAAGGACTTACATAAAAGCAATACCAATCGTGATTATTCCGTCAATAATAAACAGCCACCTGCGAAGGAGAGTCAGTCAATGGTAGCATACAATGTGCCCACTCAAGACTCACCTCCAGCCGGCGAGGCCATGGACTCCGTTGAGGTTCGTGTAGGCAGCTGCCTGAAGATATCCAGCAAACATTGTGCCACCTGGGCTTGCAATGAAGAATAGAGCAATTCTCCTAGCCACTTCATTAGGTTTATACCATGAGCCGATGATATAAATAGTGCCAGTAAAGGAGCAACATTCGAAAAGGCCAACGAAGAATCTCATGGCGTAGATGGCTTCGACATTCTTGACCCATGCTAGTCCAAAAGTTGCCAGGCCCCATCCAAGCTCGAGTGACGGGAGTACAATGTTCGCTGGGTATCTGGTCATGAGATAACAAGCTGGAATCATGGCGCCGCAGTACGACGCCCAGAAGGTGGCGGTGATGTAGTTGAGTTCATTTCCCCACAGGCCAATTTCTTCTCTCATGCCACTGGCGAAGGAAGTTAGCTTTGGTCATCACAGGCCGTGTGGGTAACTTGCCTGACAAAAGCGTTGGTGAGAGATTGTTGATCAAGATATTTGGTAAAGAAAGAAAGGCATCCGAAGACAAGGATACTCAAGTCGAGTTTCAGGACGACCAATTTCTCAGAGCTCGGCATCTCACGCGAGTACCATCCGACAAGTGTCATGAATCTAATCCAGAGATTCTCATGGTGGTCGGTAGAATGCTCGAATTCATGTTGACTAGGGGTATTGCCCGTCGGGTCGACCGTCTCAGACGGTGCATCTTTGGTGAGACCCATGGCTGGCAGTTTGCGCTCTCAAAAGGCGATGAAAATCAGCAGCAATCTCATAAATCCCGTAGATACATGCGAGATTCGCTGGTAAGCAGGAAATGCGAATCACTTATAACGTCCCCCATTGGAACCATTATCGATCACGCAAACGATAGCCTGTATTGCGGAGAACTTCTTGGTAACCCCTGTCGTCGTATGGCAAGAGTGCCATGATATCCACCGTAGGAAGTATGTACCCGACCAAATTGCAACCTAGCTTGACAGCCTCTTCTTCGGAACCAGATGAAGACCCACGCCCCGAGATCACCCTTAGAGTTTGTCAGCTATCTATCCCACATCTCATCATCTTAGCAGGAGCCTCGCTTGTTAAACAAAACAGGTATGGCAAGATGGGGGCCAGGGATATTGCACAAGAGTGGCGCCCTTTGCCTCATGCTGTGCGGTGCGTGCTCTCATCCAACAACCCAGCAACGGAGCCTGCCGGCAATAAAAGACGGCAAGTGGAAAACTGTCCCACACATGGTCTGAGATGTGCTTTACTACTCGATGACTGATGGAAGTGGACCTTGTTGGTAGGATTCCTCTTGGCGATTTCATGATCTCCATCCTGAATTACGCCATCTGGTATCAACTCCCAGGTGCAAGGTATTCTTATCTATATCAGGCGAGGCAAGTATGCCAAAGCTTTTACAACAAGCTCGACAGTTACCAGATTCAACCCTATTGAAACATGTCGTCTGCAGTCGAAGATGCGAAAAAGCTGACTGGCGAGGGAAGGACCATTCTCCTCAATGCATTCGACTTTTTTGGGCCAGGGATGTTATCCCCTGGGCAATGGAAGGTAGTGACAACTCTCAACAATCTCCGATCGGGTCGCTAACTGTACAACTAGAACCCTGCAGATAAGGGCCTACAGAAGTTTGACATCTCATTCTGGGTCGAATACGCAAGACTCTTGGAGAAGGGAGGTTTCTTCGCCCTTTTCTTGGCAGATACTCTTGGTAAATATCCTATCGTGGTCAAACCTATTTCTGTTGATATGCTCACCGTGATTAGGTGGATATGATACCTACGGTGGAAGCATAGGTGAAACAATCCGACGAGCCACTCAGTATCCCGCATTGGACCCCTCTATCGTGAGTCCAGATCTTATTCGAAACTTTACTTGGCTGAAATGGGATAGCCTATTTCCGCCATGGCAGCTGCCACGAAGAGGTTGAATTTTGCCATCACAAGCTCAACATCTCATGAGCCACCCTTCCTTTTAGCAAGGCGGTTTTCTACGCTCGATCATATTACAAATGGCCGTTTTGGCTGGAACATTGTCACTGGTTGGAAGAAATCTGCTTTCCAGGCTATTGGTCTTGATGAGGCATCCGAGCATGATTTGCGTTATGAGAGGTCTGATGAGTACCTCCGAGTACTTTACAAGTATGACTCTGAACTGTAAACAAGTGATCTAACATTTAGCTAACCATCTCATAGACTTTGGGAAGGTTCCTGGGCCGACGACGCCGTGGTCGAGGATGCCAAAAATGATATATACGCCAATCCAGATCGTGTACGCACTATCAAGCACGAAGGAAGATTCTTCAAGGTCACTAGCAAACATATCGTACCACCGTCACCTCAGCGTACTCCATTTCTTTTCCAAGCTGGCACTTCTGGAGCCGGCGTCAACTTTGCTTCGACGCATGCCGAGGCGGCCTTTGTTGGAGGAACAACTCCTTCGCAGACGGCTCCCAAGGTGGCTCAACTTCGAGCTGCACTAGCTGAAAAAGGAAGAGATCCTCGAGCTTTCAAAGTCTTTATCAGTTTTTGTCCTATACTTGGCAAAACGGACGAGGAAGCTCAGGCCAAGCTGGAGGAACACAAAAAGTACGCGAGCGTCATTGGTGGACTCGTCCAGGTCAGTGGAGTGACTGGCATAGACCTCTCCAAAGTTCCTTTAGATCATGAGTTGAGTGCTGCGGACGCTGGTCAAGCCGTGATCAGAACTCATCTGGATTCTTTCGTCACCTCAGCTGACGGACAAGCGTGGACCGCCAGACGCGTAGCTGAATTTGCATCCGTTGGAGGCCTTGCTCCATTTGCAGTTGGAAGCCCTCAGACGGTGGCCGATGAAATGGAGCGCTGGATCAATGAGGCAGATGTGGATGGATTCAACCTCGTTGCCGTTGTCACACCGGGGAGCTTCGAGGATGTTGTCGAGCTGCTTGTACCAGAGCTGCGTCGACGGGGGCTATATCCTGAACCAAGCACGGAGGAGTTGACTACGAGAGAACAGGTTCACGGAAAAGGGAAAAGGTCTCTTGATGACAGCCATATTGGCAGTCAGTACAAGTATGATGTTTATAAAGAGGAGAGTACCCAGGTATAGGGTTAGGACTGTTTGGTGCATTGCCGACTTTGCCCGTACCGACTCAAACAGAATTCGAGTTGTCAACACAAGACCAAGAGCCTGATGCCCCATCCGCCTTGAGCGCGGCAATAATCTCCAGGACAGAGCCGTACGTGCCGGCAATCATCAAAAAGGTACCCGAGATAATAACGAAAACACTCCAGCACACCATCAGAGTCCACCGGATAGGACGACCATTCTCCTTGCCTGCAGACCAATTGTCATACAGCCACATGCAGCCCATCGGCTGGAAGCATTGTAGTGTACCGAGTAGAGCTCCAATGAAACCAATCAGAGGACCAAACACAGGGATTCCACTCGCGATACAGTAAGAGATGGTGGCACAGGCGAAAATGCAGCCAATCCATGTTCCCCAATGAGTCAATGAATTGGCGACGAGATGTCGAGAGCCTCGAAGAAATCGAACGAAGAAGTGCTTGCTCACCAGCTACATAAATCATGGTTAGTCAAGGTAAGACCCGGTTCCTAAAAGCAGATACTTACGTGGATGGCAAGAGTTGAGCTGGCAAACAACCCCGGAAGCGCGATGCCATACGCAATCTTCTTTATTAACTTTCCTGCAGATCCAAGAGCAGGAGAAGCCACATATGATCCACAATAGTAGTACACCACAATCCCGATTGTAACGTAGGTGATTGTTACAACAATTTGGCATAGGACCAACGCCTTTGTGTAGTGTCGAGGGTTGCGCATTTCGGATACGATCGGGAAGAAAAACGGGGTACCGGCGTAGGATAGGACGAACATCGAAATCGCTGAGGCGGCTGCTGTGAAGCTTGGGTTTCCGACTAGTTTAAAGTCTGAAGACCATGGGCCTGGAGGAGCGGCATCGGGATGGTCTTGGACACCGACGCCGATGGTAACCATGAAGACTAGCATTGTTAAAAGACGGCATGCGGAATGGATGAAACATATACAAGACTTACTGGAAACAAGAAGGGACACCAAACCAACCCATGCAATCCAACTGAGGCGGTCAAGCGTCCGGATGCTCGCGAGACCCATGACTCCGATAGCAGCGACTGCCACGAAAACGGCAGTACAGGTACCGTGAGTTGAGATGGCATTGAAGCCGATAGAGATACCAAGCATGCCAGATCCAGCAGCAAAGATCAAGTCTGCAAGATAGAGATTAACGCGGGTCATGGATAATCCCCCCATCACGGTCACTTACAAAGGGAGAATCCTGCTGAAAGAATCTCACGCCCAACCGCACCGAACATGATTCTACTGGCGTCATCGATTCCGTAGACCTCGGGGTGTTTCAATTTGAAGGAACCAACCATGTAGTTAGACCAGGTGGTGATGATTGCAATAGCCAGCAGGCATAGAACACCTGGGATGAGACCCAAGACGTTAAAGGCGGCGGGGATGGACAAGACACCTAGACCGATCTGGGTCTTCATCATCAAGACCGAGGTTCCAATCCATCCAACCTAAGTGAATCCTGTTAAACCTTGGGAGGGAAGAATAGTATTGAATCACACACATTGCGATAGTTGGGCCCGTCCTCGGTAAGGGAACCGAACACAGCATCATGAGCCACAGTATTGGTTGAAGATATCTTGACAAGGGAGTCCACCTTGCCCAAGCCTTCTAAATCGTCCTTTGCCGTTTTGTTCGCAGCACTTATCTCGGCGGGATTCGACATTTCGAGAAGAGGATGGATATTGAGAAGTTGTTTTGCGATTGATACTGGTTAGAACAGAACGGGAGAGAGACTGCGATCTTTAAAGTCTTGGTCCTCCGGGTTTTTGGCCCAGGCGTAATTCTCCGTGCCCTTCTATGTTTTTAATTTTCCGGGTGGCAAGAGTGTATCATGAGATAATGGCCTAAGCTTATTACGGAGATAGATTTCGACTATATCATGACACTCCTGCTCCTGATACAAGGAGCATTCAAATAACAAACAAACTTGGATACTATTAAACTTCTTAGAAAGAAATAGGTCTTGTTGTTTCTTTTTCTACATTTCTCGTGTTTTCTCTCATGTAGTTGGGACTACCGCTTTGCTGGCTCCCTCTTGTCAGCGTCTAGATCAATCGTATGCACGGAATTTCCAAGACTGCTGTAAAATTCCGGGGAGGCCTGGGCCCTGTCTCCCCCGCAATCTTGGTGGAGACTCTTATCTTGATACCGCATGGAGGAGAACAGGTCATTTACCCCACACTCCGGTAAGGCGAAGTTGACATGGAGGCGATAGGGACAGCCCGGAATCATACCATTTGTCAAGGTCGTGGCGAGATGGTGAAGTATATGGTCCGAAGTTAGTCGTCATATCTATCTCTCTATAAGAAACTCAGCTACTGACCAAAAAATCACATCACTACCTATTGAATGTTTATATAACCCAAACTCTCCTTAATCACAACAGTAGTATTAAAGGCCTCGGAAAGGTTCTGGATGTCGTTCAAAATCCGCCGAGCTTGATCCTTGGGTGCAATCTTGGGCATTGCGCGGTCTGTCAAAGACGTGTCGTTTGTCAATTGATTATGGACGAGTGGGTGTAGGATAACCTGAGATGGAAGGTTATCCTCAAATTTGGTCTCGGCAATGATCCCGTCGTCCCATTCAACGGGGAGACTGTAGCCCCGAAAGTTCAACCCGAGGCTGTACGTTAGAGATGCTAGGCCGTAGAAGATTGGGCGGGATTTGTACACCTCGATGCCTCGAAGGGTATGGGGTCCGTGGATGAGAACCACATCCGCGCCGGCGTCGATGGCGGCATGGCTGATGTTTCGCGTGTAAGTGGCTGGTACGCGTGAAGCGGGCTGGATGGGGATGTAGGATTCATCAGCGCCTGATGCGGCTTCATGGGCGTGCAGGGAGAAGATGGTAATGTCCGAGTGATCCTTGGCAGTTTCGATTGACTGGATGATACCGGTATAATCATCAGGGTTGACATCCCAAGCAAGGGATGGCTCAGCTTCCGTACCCAACCTCCAGTGAGACCAAGCAATAGGCGACTGGCCGACATACAAGGTGATGTCAGTCTCCTCGCCCGTCAAGACTTGCCCTTGAGCTAGAGCAATATCTCGGATCGTGTCGAATTTCACTTTGTCCAGAACCGTCACCGGAGTTGCGCGTAGGGCACTCACGCCAGGTCGAGGCTGTAAGTTGTCGTCAGGATCACCGGGCCCAGCAACCGACTGGGGTGTATGTGTGCCAGCAACAGCTACAAGTGATACGCGCCTTCCCCCCTTTTCAAGGTATACAGGTTGTCGAGCAGCAGCGAGTGAGAGCCCAGATCCGGCGAAAGAGATGCCGGCCTTTTGGAGGTTCTTGTGGGTTGTGACCATCCCTTCCTCTCCAAAGTCCCAGGCATGGTTATTGGCATGGGAGGCCAAGTTGAACCCGTAGGAAGCAAGGGCAACCGTTTCGTTGGGGGGGTAGGAGGGACCGCCGCCGATGCCTCCGTAGTAATTGTCTCCTCCGTTCTCAGAAGAAGGATAACCAGTAAATGTGCCGTCGTCAAAGATTTGGCCTTCCATGTTAAAGAAGGCCACATCGGCGGCTTTGGTAATCTTCCACACCTCTCTCGTACGAGGGTCAGTCGTGGCGACCACGTCTCCAATCAGATCCCCAGTTGCTGCCAAGGTCCACGACCTGGGTGTTTTGGCAGGACTGGCACTGCATATCGGTTGAAGAATGGCTGCTCCAGTGGCAAGGAAGACCAAGTGGTGAGGAAACTGGCGTAGACGCATGGTCGAATACTACTCTGTTTTGTAGATATGAGGTTGCTAGAGGAAGCTGGACTGGAATCAAGGGCAATGTCGGGAAAGAGGGATACGAGGATGAAGGGGTAATCTTGCATCTTATAGGATCGGCTCAGTCATGAGGAGATAAAGATGTATTATAGAGTTCTACACTGGTGCTTTGATTGAGGTTTGATCAATACATGTGGTCTATGTAGCTGACTAGGCTCTATAGGGCAAAATTCATTGTTCCTAGCCAACCTAAACCTGGAGAATATCTAGTCCACGCTTGTAGGCGATGCCTACTACTAACTAACTAGGATATTCCACACCATGCCCAAGACCTGGCTGCGGAACGCGGTCTCCAGGCCCGTAATTAGCCTAGTACAAGTGGAACGGCAGACCTGATCGAGAATAGGCATAAATAGACGCGGAGTAACTTCCTGATTGAGTACCCGAGAGCGAGGTAGGTAGGTTAGGGTTGCCGAATTTCTTCTCCTAGACCACAACTCTCCAGTTAACTTGCCACCATTATTAACATGCCTCATGGGAAATCCAAAACTGCGCATCTCTTGTTCTCGGTCCGCCTGCTTGACCTGCCGCAGTCGGCATATCAAGGTGCCTAACTGCGCGCGCAAAGAAACCCTAGTTACGGCTAGTCGGGGGCTCTGCTAATATTGTTTCTGACCTTGGCGTGGATATTGTTGTAGATTACGTATCTGCTTGGGCCTACTAGAACGGTATAGCCGTAGCTGCAGATCAAAATCGCCAGGGCTGTGTATTGGGCACCTGCTCAGAGTTTCTATACGCCTGGGATTATAGATGCCTCAAGTCCTAACTATTACCTATAGTCTCTCTAGGCTATAAAGATCGTCATGCTCCTGCTTGGATATCCCACCGCCACTATCTTTAGCCCTCGCATTTGAATGGTCCCCATGTTGTGGAATAAAGCACTACTTTTCTCCCTCCAGGCGGTGCTGCTTACCGCAACTGCTGCCAAGGTGCCTCTGCCTGTCAAGTCATCCCTCCCCTCAATCGATGTCACATTGACACCTTACCTCAACGTTAAGAATGCAACAATCCACGGAAGAGTCGTCTGGGATAGCCATGTTGCAAAAAACGAAACGCTCGTCGTCTTACCTCTGACAATGGCGGGACAGCCGTCAGCGCAGTACACCAAGAAATCCCTCAGGGCCTCCGACTCTCATGGCCCTCTGGAGCTGAGCCAGGTGGATGGCAGCGCAGCGGACGGCACGTCAAGCAGGTTCTGGGTAGCCGAGAGAGGCACCAAGGGCCCTGTAGTTGTCGAGTTCGAAGCAAAGCCTCGTCAGGTTCAGGAGAATACCAAGATGGGGCCGCTTTTCGACATTCGCCAAAACGGAAAAGGCCTTCTTGGATCTGCCTGGGGTCTTGTGCCTCTACCACCCAACGATACTGCCGAGTACCAGTTCTCTCTTAAATGGAACCTACAACACTCGCCTCCTGGGTCTAGGGGGGTCTGGACCTGGGGAGAGAGTCCAGAAACAGTCAGGGTCAACGGCACGATTTCAACATTTCTTTACACTTTTTGGATGGTTGGCCCTCTTTCTACCTATCCAGAGACTTCATCATCAAGTGGTGCTACGCTATTGAGCCCTAATTTCGGAATGTATTGGCTGCTGGATCCACCATTCAATCTCGAAGCGACGGCCTCTTTTATTGACAAGTTCTTCAATTACTCTTCGAACTTCTGGAAGGATCCTGGCACGCAACCATACCGTGTCTTTATCCGACACAACGACAATGTGGGTAGTGGAGGCACCGCTCTTACGAGATCCTTCACTTTTGGCTGGTTCAACGAGAGCAGTACCACCGACGAGAGGTTGAAGTTCCTCCTGGCTCACGAAATTACTCACAACTGGCCTGCAATCACTGCTGGGAGCGATTCTGCCATTTCTAGGTATGCTGAAGGAGCTGCCGAGTACTACTCGCTGCGGCTGCTGTGGAGGAACGGACAAATCTCGACAGAGGTCTACCTGCAAGCAATGAACACGAGGATCGAGACCTATTATCTGAATCCTTACGCCAACTTGTCTGACAAAGAAGCCTACGATCAGTCTTGGGTGATTCCCCAAGCCCAGACCATTCCATACGGACGTGGGCTCATCTATCTCACCAATGTGGACGGAGAAATGCGAGCCGCGTCCAACGGCACGGAGAACTTGGATACCATCACTCTAAGCTTGGTAGAGACATGCCGCAACACTCCGTCTCAGTGTTCCGAGTCTGAGCTGCGCTCTTTACTGAACAAACATCTCGGCCAGTCTGCCGTAGCCGAGTATGAAGCTGTTGGTACAGGGAAACCCTTGATCAAGCCGGCTAACAACAGTCTCGGGCCTTGTTTCGAGGTGATTCAGACTAGTACCCAGCCGGTTGTCTACCAGTGGAAGTTGAAGGCAGGAAGGGATGGGTCTGATGATGGCTGCTTGATCTAGGCTATGGGGGTTTCAAGTATATAGTGTGCCTAGAACCATGCAGTTGCTCTTGCACTCTGTTAGCATTGGGATATGATGTGTTGGAAATGTGTTCTTTATCATAGATGAAACTGGGATAACTGACATACAAGATCGCAGTTGCTCTTGAGACCTAAACTCCTAGTCAAAGCTGTCAACTATTGCACTTTGTGTCACTACTGGGCATATTTATATATTTTCACTGCGCCTTTCTACTTTCTCTATCCGAATCATTATTCTACATGTATAACAAGTACAGGTGTTTCTCCATTACCGCGTGATAAAGAGAAAGTTTTTATAAATTTTTTAACCGTGAATTAGCAGGGAGAATAGTTTCGTTGGTATTACTCTCTGTTGCTCCAGTGTTTCTGCTATATAACAAGACGAAGAGAAAATGCTTGAGTTAACACCGAGACCTTTCCTATGGATAAGCAGTATGAATTTGCAATTGGTAAAGCATCTAGGTGATTATGCCACCAGTCGGCTCCGATTTAGAATACACTACAAGAAATACAAGAAGACCAACTCAACCATACCCCATAATCTCTAATTCTAACTCAATCTCTTGATCTTGGCATCAGCAACGAGCTTCGACAGAATGGAATTCTTGTCCTTTAGCAACTCTCCAGGGGCAGCGTAATGTGCCACGCGGCCATCATGCATCACGAGGACCTTGTCGTGTCGAAGCTATGTAATCATACGTCAGTGATTCATGTTTATCAATAGCCAAAAGAGGAATACCCACAGCCGATTCAATGTGATGAGTGATGGTAATAACTGTGTGGCTGCGGAATCGGTGCTGGATCACGTTGTGAATGACGGCACTTGTTGAGGCGTCCATGGTAGCAGTAGCTTAATGATATTGTCAGCCAAGTAAGACAAATGACAATGCTTAACGTACCTTCGTCCAGAACCACAATCTTGTTCTTGGCGAGAATGGCTCGCGCGAGTGCGAGTATCTGTATTTGCCTTCCAGACAAGTTTTTTCTAGACATGATAGAGTTAGTAAATCGAGATGCCACTTCAAATTCACTGTTTGTCCTCTACATACCCTGAGTCCGAAATACAATAGTTCAATGGATCTTGGTCAGGTCGAATGTTGAAGATCTGGCGCACTTTGCAAACATCAAGAGCCTCCCGGAGCTGCTCGTCTGTTCGAGTTCCTTCTAGATCGAGGTTGTCTCTGACTGTTCCACTAAAGATGGCAGGCTCTTGAGGAAGAAGTGTTATACGTTTGCGCAAGTCGGTCAGGTTGACGCTGCTAATGTCGACCTTGTCAATGGTAATACTCCCACCTTTGCTTGAGTCATGCTCTAGGGCGCGTAGGAGAGCAAGTACCAAAGACGATTTGCCTGCGCCAGTCCGGCCCACCACAGCAACGTGCTCGCCTGCCCTGATGGTAAAGGTCAAGCCACGCAGACACGGTATATCTCCAGCCTTGTAAGATGCACTATAGTTGTTGAAGGTGATGGTTGGGTTTTGAGGCCAGCTTGGTGATGGGATCGTCTCTTCGTCAGGCTGATTCTCGGGCGTGTTAGCAGCATAGGACCATATCCGCTCAACAGACGTCATGTCTGCTTCAAGAGTCGCTCGCATCTGAACAAAAGTGTTGAACTGGGACGTGATCTGTATCAGGTAGTTCATGACAAGGCCTAGGGTACTGGCTGGCGTCTGAAGCCATAGAAGTAGGACAGCAGACAAGAGTTGAATGATGCTGCGAAATGTCAGCGTTGTGGTGTTTAAACCAAGGACCGGACTTTTGACGTACCTGGAAAGCAGTTGGAGACGGAGAATCAACCAAGAGTCTAAAGACACAAAAGGGGCCCATACACGGATATGATCATCTATCACATCCCGGGCCTGTTCCTTGAAGGAGGCAGTCTGATCGAATGTCATGATGACAGGAGCTCCAACGCGAATCTCATTGGCAATGTTGAGAATAGGGCCTCGAGCTAAGGTCTCAAGGCGTCTGAGTTGCCTGCAAGCATGTAGATAGTACGACTGAATCGCGAAATAAACCCCACCGATCGGGACAAGATACAGTATGCTCAAGGGCGTTGCCGCAACAATGACGAGGATCGACGCCGAGGCTGTAACACAGAGAGCCACGATGCTGATGAATCCTGCACTAACCGAGCTATCAACCTTGTTGATGTCATTGGTGAAGCGATTGAGGATCTGCCCAAGATTGACCGTGTCGAAAAATGAAAACTTGGCCTCCAGGATCCCTTGTGTAAGCTCAGCGTGTATGGATCTGGATGCCGGGATGACGCAGATGTAGTAGGCAACGAAGACGAAGATAGCTGAGAGAACACCACCGAGAAGAGCACAAGCTGAGTAGTAGGCAAGTTTGAAGGAATGTCCCTGACGTTCGAATTCGTCGCTTGACAACTTTAGGAAGAAGACAGCCAGGATGTCCAACAGCTTGGAGGCGCCGGCGGTGATAAGAACGATTATCCAACCGCCATGCTTTGCAAGCTTGAGGAATCTCATGTACGCATCAAGTCGTACCGGGGCGCCACCGACGTCGGTAGATGGACTTGTCTTGGTAGCCGGTGGCAGAAGGGGTGCGCTTTCCAAGTCGATATCTGGCTCGGGGGCCATTGCTGATATGGACGCATTTGACTTGATAGATCCATAGTTGATGAACGGCTTGGAAGGGTTGTTGATGCCCTCAAGCTCCTCCGACGTGCTCCTGTGGCCAGGCTCAGTAACATCTTGATGAACTCGTGGAGGTCGCTCGGCAAGCGACAATGATCCATTCTTGATGACATAAAGTGCATCAGAATAAGACATCAAAGCTTGGGAGGAAGTTGTAACGATTCGAAGCGAGTCTTTGAGGAGACCCTGGGGACCCAAAACATGATTGATGAGATGAGACCGCACCTTGGCATCAACAGCTGCCAGAGGATCATCAAGGACTACCACCTCACGCCTGGCATATACTGCTCTGGCCAAGGCAACACGGCTCTTCTGTCCACCAGATAGAGCAACGCCGGTCCCTCCCAACATGGTGGCATCGCCCTCAGGTAATCTGGCCAAGTCCAAACGGAGAGAGACGGCATCAAGGACCTGGTTATAAAATACCGGGTCGAAAGGTAGACCGAAGAGGATGTTCTCACGTACCGTGCCACAGATCAAGAATGGTATCTGTGGTGCGTACGCGATCTTCCCATGGACCCAGACGTGGCCGATATGAGGCTTGATTTCTCCGATGATGGAACGGATCAAAGTGGTCTTGCCACATCCGACAGGTCCCGATATGACAACGAGAGAGTTGGAAGTTGCCTGCATGGTGCAATTCTGGAGGATAACTTTGGGTGAGTCCTGACTCGCTGGAAACCCAATGTCACACCCTCGCATCCCAAACTCGACTGGTCGCTCATCCATGGTTGCGTCTTTGCTAAGGTCGACTTCCCCATCGAGGGACACAAGCAGGAACTCCCTGATTCGACTGAATGAGATTTGGCCGCCTTGATAGAGCATAACCAAGCGAGGAAGCAAGGATGCTGCTCTTGTAATGTTGAAGCAAAATGCCAGAGCCGGAAAAACCACATTACTGGGTAAACCATGTCCAAGGAAGATGGCTGTACCAAATGTCATGGATATCAACGCTGGTGGCATGACGTATACGAAAAAAACCATGCAAGCATTGAGGAAAGCCACGGCCTTGTATTTTTCGAGTTCTTGGAATCGTTGTTCGTCAACCTTTCGCTGGAACAAGTTTTGCAACGCTCCGAGTTTGATCTGTTTGACTTGCTTGATGACTTGAGTAACCAACGCAATTCTCGAGTCCTTGGCCTGCATTACGAGGCCCATTTGTCGGGATATGCCGTTGGTGGTATGAGCAATCAGGGGCAAAGCAACGAGCTTGAGAGAAAGTCAGCACTCGGTTTCAGCAAGGTACATGGAAAAATCCCTACCGGAGATAAGAATCCAGCCAGAACGCTCTGCCATCCCAGAAGGAGGATCAGAGCGGCGATGCTGATTGTGGCCTGTAGAGGGACCATCCAGAGTAAATGATATTGCTCGACTAGCTCAAAGATCTTGGCTGAGTCAACCTCGATCAGCACCGTAGGGTCGGAAGTCGATTCCTCACTCTTGGGAGTCGACATGCATCCGTCGCAAAGTAGTGCGGTTAACGCAGACCGAATCTGTACTCCAACCTTGCGAAGAAGCAATCTCATGTGGGCATCTGTAGCACCGGCTATGATACTTGCTGAAAATAGCCCACAGATCGAGGACATGTCTGATTTGTTGAGTAAGGATTGGAGGAAGAAGGGTTGCGCTAGGGCGGTTGCTACATTGACAAGAGCAAGAAGACCGCTTAGCAGCATCTCGGCCCAAAAGTTGCGCCAGAGCATCCGGCCAAGTCCCCCCAACAGGCTTTGGCGGGCGGCATGGGGTTGAAGTCCAGGTTTGTCTAATGCGTGTCGGACTGAGATGTTGTGGTCAATTGGCCAGGTGTCGTCGCCCGAAAGTGTTCCATTTGCAGCCAGCTTCATTAGGGGGTCGACCCAAGACAATGTGATTCTGGGAAGCCAGGGCGTTTTGGAAAGTGGATGATCAGCATAGACTGTCTCGTCTGGCGCCCATGGAGCACCGAGTGTTGTGATCAAGGCAACGAGATAAAAGGTCGGTATAGATACCGAAAGCCAGTCGAAGGTGGGCGGGAGATTCAGGGAAATTGTCCAGATGACACATGACGACAATTCGTAAACAGCTTGCAGGATAGACGGTCGAGTTGAGCATATGGTGGAGAGCGAGGTCATGGATCCGATTATTATCCCAACGATTGAGGGTAGGGAGGCGGCGGCAGTTGGAGACTGGCCCTGGGTCTGTGCCCATCGCAATGTAGTAAGAATGCCAACAAAAACAAGAGCCCCATTTGCTATCTGTAGAGACTGTGAGTATGAAGGATAACTGGTGAGATGACCTCTAGTCTTACAAACGCTATTGTTGTGATTGTAGTCCATGTAAAGGTTCGCTGTTGCTGTTTGCGTCTTGAGGAGCAAAGGCGATAAAGTGTGGTCACGACATAAGCCACGACAGCAACCAGAAAAACCAGCCTATCAACCCTTTCAGCTTGTTGTCTCAAAAGAATTCATTTACAATACTTACTGCGGCCCGTTGGCAGTCATCATGATGAGCATGGATGGATGAGGAGAGATTGTTTCGTGTGCAGAAAGGTGCCCATATGGTATGCTCAACCAAGCGCAGAAGAGACAATTGAGGGAGAGTTGAGTGAGAGCCAAGATTTTCACGTGAACGGGAGCACGGTTTCGGTTACTTGGGCTCCCAGGGAGCATCCTGGGGCCAAGTAGCCGGCGGCACTTTCAGTGATTGCGGATCATATCAGTCGCCGTACAAGGGTTGTACACCCGGAAATTACCAAAAGAGGTAAGCAGATGCGCACCAAAAGCTGTCTTGGACTATCTAGGCGTCGTATTGAGCCAGTAGTAACCGTTGCAGGGGCTGATTCCCAGGGCTGTGCCGAGAGCCTGCCGTCTCTTCTTCCCACAGCGCCAATAGGCAGTCGAATCGGTACTGTCAATTGTTTTAGGACGTTGAATGAATGATATTCATGAAGTGAAACGTGCCCTCTTTTCACACTGGGTCTGAGACGGAGGAATTTTGACAGCCTCTTATCTACGGTGTCCTACCTTGAACGGCAGCTCACCATTTAGGATATAAGGCATGACATACGCAGACTGTAACTTTCAAGACACAAATGAGTTATCTTTATCTACCGTGACTAAATCTGCACAAATTGATATTACGAAGTTGGAAGCCCTCCCTGAATCCAAGCGTTGATTAGAGTCAACGCCTCCTCAGGCTTGTCAAAGGGCGACAAATGCCCAGCATCAACGATTTCAGCATACGTAAGAGGCTCATATGCCTTCCATCGACCAGCAACCTTTGTTCCGACATACCATGGCATCAACTCCCGAGGCCGGATAAATGGTTGACCATGCCAATTGAGGCCCCGGTCAACGAGGAGACGCATTCCTGCCGAGTTGCAGTATAGGTCCTTGTCGCCGACGTAGATGAGCACACGGATATTCTGTAAATTTGAAATGGTAAGTATAAGTCGGTTAAAACAGGATATTACTTACGGATTTCAGCAGGTAGTTGACGTAGTCGTCACTTGATCTCCACAAATCGCCCACCCTCTCCCATTGCTCCAGAACATCGAAGGATATACCAACAAAGGGCACATCTTCTGGGACACCAAGGGCTTGTTTGATATCTGTCCTGTTTAGATACTCGTCGATGTGTTTCATCTCTGAATAACAACCTTCGGGATCATGGCACTCTTGACGAAAGTCGTAGGGGTTGCGGTGCATCTCTTCAACGACAACTTTGCTGATTGCGCTGCACTTTTCCTCAGCCTCTTTGCAGGCAGCAGAAGTCATACCATCAGTTTCACAAATGCTGAGATGCTCCTCGCACCACATGGCCCGAGGCGCCCATTCTAGGCATTGCGAGGTGTTGAACAAGTTATCTGGCCCAGCGCAAACAGTCTCGAAGAAACCGATATTCTGTACTGACCGTCGAATTAGACCATTGCCGATCATGACACCCTTCAGATTGATATGTGGTCTGCCCTGGGAATTATGCGAGGCTTGAGAAACACCGTGGGCCTCTCCCTGAACTTGTATAGGCTCCGCATCGTTGTTGGTGTCACTCTGGGATTGCAGTATCGTAGTTGCCAGAGCAGGAACCCATGAGCCGCCATACGACTCACCCGCGATGTAAAATTCTCGATCGGCTAGATCAGGAAACGCAATCATGAATTGACGTAGGAATTGGTCCATGGTTGTAGAGGCATCGTGAAGACCTTGCGAACTGTGCTCGCCGCGGGAGAAACCGACCCCGACTGGTTGACTTGAGGAAGAAGAATTACATTAGCAACAATAATCATCGTTTATACTATTTCAGTGGCCTTACTCGACAAACAAGAGGGTCGCATTTGCATTCCATCCGAATGGATTCTCGACAGTGTATCCGCCTTCGGGAGCGATACGGCATGGTCCAAGTTCCATCAAGTGGCCATATCCCACGGATGACGCACCTGGGCCACTAGATTGCGAAAAATCAGGTTAATTGGTGTTCAGTTTAATGGTGGTGATGGAAGAGATCAGTAGCATACCCAGTCATCCACAGAATCACAGGGTCTGATTTAGGATCGTGCTTGCTTTCGAAGAGCCAGAAGAAGATTGAGTTTTTGCCTCCACGACCGTCCTTGGAGGTGATGAAACCAGAAGTTCCAGGAGTCGAACTATTGCAAACACTGGCAGTATCATGGCCCAGTCGCAAGGTGAAGGACTCGATACCAGGACGGCTGGAGAAGGGAGTGTCAGAATGGGTAACGTCAGTTGGTGAAGCCACCAGTGGAATAGCGGCTTGTGCTTTGGAAGCTAAGGCTACAAGGCCCCAAGTGAAAAGTCCCAGCATTTTGCCTGAATGACTGACGAGTGGGTGTAAAAGTTGGGGCGATAACTTGCTGAGAGTGAGTGCCCCATGCGATAAATGCGTCTGATACTTGAACAATGAACCCTGGTGCAGTCGCTATCATTGAATACCTACTAACAAGGAAATATTGCGCGACCCTAGACCTAATCGGGTCCTCCGATCCGCATGTCTCTACCCATGCGAGTGCGGAATTCACCACGGCGAACCGAGCTGCCAAGAGGGACAACTTTGTGATGCCGAAAATAAGTACTCGACTGTTGAATGATCTAGAGGAAAGTGGTTATCAATGAAGATTGACTCGTTATCCCATCGTGCCATACAACGAGCTTGTCATGATGAGACTCTTGGGAGGAATTCCGATGCTGCTTCTAACTGCGGCGGTGGGTCTTGCCAGCGCCCAGTTGCAAAAGCCCCTGTCAAAGACCTACCAAGATGTCATGTTTAATGTTAGGGAGCAATCCCCTGATTTTTGTGACGCTGGATCTCGATACTGGACTGGAACAGTCAACACCACAGCAGAAAAGTCTATGTTCTTTTGTCAGTAAATAGTTCCTTCGGTTGGTGGCCTCTTGACTTCTCATACTGATTCTGTCTAGGGTACTTCCAGAGTCGCAACAAGCCAGACACGGATCCTTTGCTCCTTTGGATGAGTGGGTGAGTATTGTACCGCAAGATGACCGAGTCGCCAAACCAGTACGAATGTTATTAACAAGGGGAAATCTCTAGTGGCCCAGGAGCAACTGGAGAGCTGGGTTGTTTCCTCGGTACCGGCCCTTGCGCGGTCAACCCGGATGGGAACTCAACAAGGGGACTTGAGTATTCATGGACGGATCACGCCAACGTAATTTATATCGAGTAAGTGTCGATCCTGAGTTGTGTGTCTCTTAGATGTCTGTGTCTCTGATCTGTGACCTTAGCCAGCCGATTGGTGTCGGCTTTTCAGAGATTACCAACCGCGACCATATCGCCGTCAGCCTTGAAGAAGGTGCTCGAGACATATACTCATTCCTATCTACCCTCTCTACAGATGTCTTCCCGGAGTTCTCGGGACGCCCGTGGCATATAACAGGCGAGTCAATGGGCGGCCACTACGTCACTGGATATACAAAGTATATCATGAACCTAGAGCAGGAGAGAGCCGCTCAAGGGCTGCATCCTCGCATCAATATCTCCTCGGCAGTAATCGTTGACGGGTATATCGATTCGTCGTATCAATCCTCTGGATATTTCGACTTTTTCTGTACTAACTGGAACCCTGTCTCTGATTCACCCAAAGCGCCTCTCATGAACGAGACAGCCTGCTCTGAGATGGCTGCTGCAGTGCCAACTTGTGAGTTGATGGGAGCACATTGTAGGGAGAGCTATAACCCCAAACTCTGCCTTTCCATGATGGACACTTGCGAGAGGACCGTCGGAAAATACTTTACTGAAGAGACTCGTCCAGGAGGGTGGGATCCGTATGACAGTAAGTCCCGTTTCATCCCCAGCCATTCTCCCGCTCTCCATCGTACATCCACGGCTATAGATCCAGTGCGCTAATGTGCAATGTTCTAGGTCGCCACTCCTGCGAGGAACCACCTCTGTGCTCCAACTTTGCCCACGGGGAAACTTGGAAATTCTTCAACCAACCTTGGGTACAAGAAAAGCTGGGTTTCTCTGATTTGCCGTTCGAGTTGATCGACTTTGATACAAACAACCGTTGGGTCAAGGCTGAGCACCTTTATCTACCCGTCACGCGCGAGCTGACGTGGCTGCTCGACAATACTGACGTTCGGATCCTTGTTATCAACGGAAACAACGACATCATAATGTAAGTAACCTGTCGAATAGACAAGAATACAGTCTTCTTTTTTCTGAACCTAACAATTATCTCTTAGTAACACTCCTGGACAAATGCGATTGCTGGACGCACAACCATGGAAGGGTCAAGCACAATATCGAAGTCAAAGATATAAGAGCTGGTTCTTCAAACAAGGCAAGCTGGTCTCCTCCGAGGAAGAGGAGGTCGGTGTACAGCGTGGTGGGTTCTGGAAGGGAACTGACCGTCTGCAATTCTACGCAGTCGATGAGGCTGGGCACTTTGCGCCCTACTTCCAGCCAGAGTCAATCTCGGCTATTATGGGGGCTTGGCTTGAGAAATGATGATAGAACTTCCTTGGAGGCGATTGACCGCGAGGAGACACTAGTTTAGACTGAGCTTATACCATATGCTGCATGGACTGTTGATCTAATGTGTACACTATTGTGCAAGAGTACCTATACTAGGATCCATCCGGATCTTTAGACCTCAGTGAAAGGAACCAGATCATTAAAGTATCGACCGTCCGATTCACAGCCAACGATCATTAGATGTTCTTCCCCTGTAGACAATAGTGTTTCTTTAGTCGTCCACTCGTCATGCGTGGAACAAGCAAAGAATACAGTTCTCCCTCCCATCACTTGACTCTCCAATGATCGATGAAAGTCTAGAAATGCACGAAGAGGGTAGAACGGGTTCTCAAACTCCATCTTGGCGTCAATCATTCGTTCCACGGTGTCGTTGATGAACTCTGTTGAGACCTGGCCTGGATAGAAGAGTCCAGTGTAGAAGATGGAACTTACAATTCCTCTCCTGTAAGTGTTTTCCTTTCCACACTTTGAGATGTCGAGGCCAGCAACGGTTCGTAGTAACAAAGAAGCCCATGAATCCATGACAGCCGTCTCCGAAGTCTTGTCGGGGAATTGACGCGGTAGGTCTGCTGAATGTTCCGCCAAAGCGCAAAGGCGCTCTTGGTTGCAAATGATGTGAGAAAAGGCAAAATCGACCACTTCTATGGCCTGGCGGTGGTTGTCGAAATGGAAAGGCACAACTTCCCCTAAAATCACCCTCTCTTCAAGCATGGCTGGCTGGAAACCCTCTGGAGCATCACAACCATCCAATACCTTTCGCAACTTGTCCAATTCCTCGTACATCTCATCTTCACCCATGGCCCGGTCCAAGATTTGGTCATCTCTTACAGGTTCACACAAGTGGTTCCCCTTCAAGATCCTCCACCAATCATCCACCTTTTTCATAGTGTCAATTGGCCTGTCTCCGGGTGCTTCGAAACATTTGGCTACCAGAACACGATTCCAGATCCGCATGGCCTTGGTAGTAATCAGATCGATCATCTGTCGAGTCTCGGCAACTCTCATCTCTAGTTGGTTTATCAATGACTCGGTGGGATTCTCGGGTCCGTAGAGGCTGTACGGACCCTGGGCACCGGTGATCAAAGTGCGAAGATGCAGCCACCACCGAACAATAATTCGACCGTTGATTAGGGATAAAACATCCTCGGGGCAGCTGAGGATCATGACGTTTAATATCGAGAGGGAGTGGAATGCGCTGCTGAAAGAGCTGGCTTCAAGTTCGTAAAAGACGACCAGAATCATCGTTACAAGCCGAGCATCCAAAGACACGGCAGAACCGGCTTCCAACGCTTCGACTGTCTGTCTAGAGAAGGCAGTGGCTCTAGCAGAGTGAACTAGCGCACCTTGGCCTTTGTCTGGTTTCTGGCCTTGTAGGTTGGCTAGGTTCGCTGCCGAAAGTGATAAGGCGGCATAACGGACGGGCTCGGACTTGATAACCATATCCCATAAGAACGGTAGCTCGAGGGGGAAAGCTTGCATGACGGCAACCTTGAAGTGGGCGAGGTAGATCCTGTGGCCCACGGAGATCTTTGATCCTGGCGGTGGCTTTTGAGCCTTCGGCCATGGCAGTTGAACAACGGGAAGGGGGCTTCCCTGGCTGGTATTTGCTTCAGATGATTGGTGACTCTGCCTAGATGGCATCGGAGATGACAGTTGTTGATCAAGTAGTGGTGGTGGATGATCGAGTACCACAGGCTGGCATGTTGAACCGATGTGACAATCCCCATGGGTGTCAGTAGAAATTAGCTCTTGATGAAGTGATGATGCCGGCGAGTTTCCAACACCGCTTTCCATCACCATATCGTTCCAGTAAGGCTCTGAAATTCCCACATCTGCTAGGTTGTTGGGAAAATCAAGGAGATTGGTGAAGAGAGCATCATCCATATCCACTGTACTCGATGCGAGATCAAAACCAAGCTGACTCAGCTGGGCACCGGGCCACTTTGGTGAATAGAAAGACTCCAGAAGAGATCCGGGCATGGATCCTTGGCTGCCTGTAGGGGGGTCTACAGCGGACACGGAAATGGGCGAGGGATCAGCTTCGAGGCCGAGCTCCGGGACCCCGACTGGGCTTTGGCCATAATCGTTTTGTTCGTCCAGGAATGAGGCAGGTGACATGTCTTGATAACACTCTGCCGGCATAGCTTGAATGTTTTGAGGTGGTAACGTCTGCTCGTGAACAGGCGAGACTGCGCTCTCGTCTGAGCTGGACACAATGGTATCTGATAACCCTGGGGGCAGCGGAGGTGCCAGTTCCAACCTTGTAGCAGCGGCGACTGAAGTCGTGGCCTTTCCAAGTTGAACCTTTTGGGCTGCCCATCGCGTGGCCTCCCTAAACTTGAGTGTGATGCCACCATACTCACAGTCAGCCATGGCCGCTACGCAACGACTGCAACTTGGTTTGCCCTCATCACACTATGCGAGGGGTTTGTCAGCTGTTGTCGCTACACATAGGAGGGAGGTATCCCGAGTGTTACCTTTCGCCGCTTTTGGCGGCATCGAGCGCAGCCACTTCTACTGCGTGTGATGTCCGTCTTTTTGCTGCGAGGCGGCGCAGGGGCATACATTGTGAGCACCCTGCTGCAAATCGCCTCCTGCTGGTGCCGCTCGCGTTGAGTCTGTCACTGATCCTCTCACTAGTATGGCAGCATTAGCTCCTGCTGTCGGTCGCCGTTTGTTGAAATCAAAGTTGAAGTCGTTGTTGATGTTGAAGAGAAGTCTCGTTCGGCGTGGACACGAGATCGCCTTCCCCGCATTTTAGCGGCTTGGGCCCCCAAATGATAAGCCCCATTCCATCCCTGAGTGCTTTGCTCCAGGGGCTAGGTCCTGTCCACACCGTCCACCACGCCCACAGGGGCCAGCAGCCAGCTGTGCAGTGGCTTGATAACAAGGGATCCAAATTAATGATAGAGGATCACCCCATGCTTCCACTCTGAAGCGATTGTCGGCTTGCAGCGGGTTCTGGTGAGAAAGCCCCGTGGAGACCGGAGTCAGTCTCACTCAAGCAGCCGAATAAAACTCCGTCTATTATTCAGATAAGTTTCCTTTCAGAAGAATTCCCCCTACAATCGACTTCAGTCATCCTTGTCTTCATTCTCCTCTTGTTAGGCGATTTACCCCATCAACCATCATGGCCACCAACTTCCCACCTTCGGCTCGAGCCTTTGCCACCCTAGACCAAGGGCCCGCATGGACGCTGATGCAAAAAGTCAAGTCTCGTCCGCAATATGATGCTGAAAAGATGCCAGACGGCATCATTAATCTTTCAGGGGCGCTCAACGGCCTTATGGACGATTGGATGAGCGATTTCGCGGACAAAAACTTGCACTTTACCTCCGAAGCGTTGTCTTATGGCCCTCTTAGCGGATCTCAAGCCCTCCTCAGCTCCGCTGCTTCATTCTTCAATCACTTTTTTGAACCTGCAGACCCGGTAACTGCTGATCAGGTGCTGGCAGCCAACGGCGTCACCTCGCTACTCAATATGATGGCATGGACTCTCTGTGATGAAGGCGAGGGGGTTCTCTACACCACGCCCGCGTTTTACATGCTTGATTTCGATCTCACTGTAAGAACCGGCCTTGTCACGGTACCAGTCTCGACGACTGGACTGAAGGACCCATTCGGATATGATGGATCAACTGAGCTCATCGAGGCACTCGAGGCTGCTGTCGACAATGCACGGGACAATCGAAATATCAACTGTCGCATGCTATGCCTCAGCAACCCTTCAAACCCCCAAGGCCGATGGTATTCCAAGGAGACACTCAGGGCACTGGCGTCATGGTGTGCTCAACGGCAGATGCATCTTGTGGTGGATGAGATCTACGCCTTGTCCAGTTTTTCCGGCTCACGCCAGGAAACCGATCGAATCAGCACTGACGGTGACAGATTCATTCCAATGTCAAGCATTCTTAGTGTCCCTACTCAAGAGAATGTTCACTGCCTCTACGGACTCAGCAAGGACTTTAATATGGGGGGCGTACGGATGGCATTCCTCGTTACCAGAAACGCCCAAGTTCGAGCCGCCGTGTCCAAAATCACGTCGGTACTCTTCATGCTATATATAAGAATTATTTCTAACTACTGTTGTTTTCATAGATGGTTTACCTGGCTCAGCGTCATGTCAGACAAGTTCGTAGCCCGCTTCCTCGGGCAACTGGACTTGGTCCAAGAATACCTCGACGTGTACAGACCAAGGCTCCAAAATGCCTATCATCAAGTTGCTATTGCTCTTGAGATACATGGAATTCCGTTTGAACGCGCCGAAGCAGGTTTGTTCGTCTTTATCGACCTGAGCGCATGGATTCACCACTTCCAAGACGGGAATCGCGAGCCACCTGCGACTAACAATGCCCTAAGTCCCGAGTTACAGCTTTGCGAATGGCTCATTGACCATGGTGTCTTCCTGAATGCAGGCCAGGTACGCAATCTGATTCTTCCCCGAGTCCGCCTTTAACCGACGTCTAGTTTGCCGGGTGCGATATCCCTGGTAATTTCCGGCTTGTCTTTACCCAAGACCTCGGCGCTACTCTCTTGGGGATCCGGCGGATTCGTGAGGCTATCGACCAGCTGGACCATGCGGGTGGATCATGAAGTCCAAGGGTCGGACTTTGACACCTCTTTTGGGCGTGTGAATCGACTTGCCTAATCGGGTGTGCGAGAGCGCATGAGATAAGTCAATGGTGGATCCAGGGGTCTAGGTAGTCTAAGCTGGCGAGGACTTCACATTGACTGAGACTTGAATGATGATTGATTAAGAAGACATGGAAGACGTAGGAATAGGAAAACTAAGTAAGAATATTCTATTGAAAATAAATGACTTCAAAGAAATGACTCTTCTGAACAATCGAGACCAAAACACCATGGATCCAAGCCAGGCCTACTTTGTCCCAGACATCCATCATCAAGTGGAGACATCCTGCAGCTGTCAACACCAGGAACATGGACTTGAGAAACCGGCTCGACAATGGAGCCCTGCTTCAGACGACACCATCGATAGCTGGACAGCCGTCAGCCCATCCCCACGTACCCAGTTTCGTCTGCCACTCGTGGCCACCCCTCAGTCTAATTCAGCCTGCCAAACCAACGATGGCAATGGAAAAACTTCATCGGTGTGCATCTTTGCACACTGCCTGATTCCAGGGCGCGGTGAACCGATCTACAATGCTGCTGTTGGCATCTCTGTCGACACTGGATCAATCACTTTTGTTGGGCCCCAGTCAGGGCTACCTCGACCTCTCGCCTCAGTGCCACGAGTGTCAGTGCGATACCTAATGCCGGGTCTTTGGGATTGCCACGCCCACTTCATCGGCACTGTCAATGTCGACTTTCCTGACATGGTCTTGACTCACCCTGCAACGCTAGGCGCTGCCATCGCTCGTGGCCTCCACCAAACTCTCATGGCTGGAATTACTTCAGTCAGAGACGTGGGCTCTTACGCGACTGAAGTAGCTCCTCTAGTGGAAAGAGGCATTATCCTTGGACCCAGCATCTTTGGAGCGGGTGGTGCTATCGGCATAACAGGCGGAAGTTGTGACGCTTGCACTCTACCCTCCGACTATGTCTACTCGCGTCAGGGTACTTCCGGCAATAACCCTTGGCCGGGTGTTAGTGCTCTTGTACTAGCCGACGGAGTGGACGAATGTCGTACAGCCGTTCGACAACAGATCAGGCGAGGGGCGCGTTGTATCAAGGTGGTAGCGACCGGTGGTGTCCTCAGCACTCAGGACGACCTAAAGTATCGGCAGTATTCAGATGCAGAGCTCGCAGCTCTCATCGATGAAGCTAGCCTTCAGGGCCGGTCGGTAGCTGTACACGCGCACGGAAAGGATGGCATCATGGCAGCCGTCAAAGCAGGGGCTCACACGATCGAGCATGGAAGTTACATTGACGATGAGGCGGCAGAGTTGATGGCAGAAAAGGGCGTCACGCTCGTGGCGACTCGACATGTCATCGAGGCAGGACTGAAGAACCTTGACAAACTCAACCCGCCTACGGCCAAGAAGATGGTCAACATTGCCGAGTCGCACTTGAGAGCATACCAGACCGCCGTGCGCAAGGGAGTCAAGATCGCTCTTGGCACTGACATTGCCGCATCTGACCCGGCATCAGATACGGCCCATGGTAAAAACGGCCATGAGGTTGCTTACGCCGTCAAGGCAGGCTTGACTCCGCTCCAGGCTATCGAGGCTGGAACCATCAACTCGGCCGAGACACTTGGGGCCCTTGCCCCAAGGAAGGGGCTTATCCAGAAGGGTTGGGATGCTGACTTGATTGCTCTTGAGGAGGACCCCCTAAATAACGTTCACCTCTTTAGCAGTCCAGAGAATATTAAATACGTGTGGAAAGGCGGACTGTTGGTCAAGTCGCCCCAGGGTCAACTTCTGTGGCCTACCCCGTTGTGAGTCCTGCCGGATTTGATGGATCATGTGTGTATTCTGGGGCAAGCCAGAGGTACCCATGTTACTTTTTGTATTCTCCTATTTTTATTGATATAGTATCAGTATACCGTCAAATATGGTAGTGAGCAGCGTAGCTTTCCATGCAGTAGCACATTTATCTTGTGTCTAAAGAAGCGGGAGGCATGTGAGCAAGCCATAGAACTCGAAATTCAACACTAACGAGAGGACCTTAACCATTAGGGACTTTATTGAATTTCCACCGTTCTATTCAGCTATCACAAAAACATCCCAGCTAGTTATTCTACGCATTCACGAACGCTGTGCACTCAATCTCAACATCTGTTCCAAAAGGCAGCTGGTGGACGGCCACACAAGTTCGGGCCTAGAAAGCTAGCATTAGTTTGGTTTCTGCAATGAACGTGAAGAAATCACTCACGGGCTTAATATCCTGCGTGAAAAACTCGTCGTATGCTTCGTTCAAGACGCCAAACTTGGACATATCTGTAAGGTAGATGTTCATCTTGATGACATTGTCGAGACTGCTGCGAGCTGCCTGCAAAACGGATCGAATGTTGGTGAGAATTTGCCTCTGATAAAAAATTTCTAATCAGTATTTCCCTGAGAGACCTAGCCAGAGCTATTGGGATGTGAGGTCTTATCGCTTACCGCTCGGTCCTTTGTCGTTCCCTCTACCAACTCAGCATTGGGTCCAGGCTTAAAGCCAACGTTCCCGGAAACATACACAAGGCCATTGTATACAACAGCCTGTGAGAATTGTGGGAGAGGATTGGCGCCCTCGGGCGTGAAGATTGGGGTAAATTTTTGCGCCATGATGGTGGATTGTCGTTGATTTCCTTTCCTTGTCACAAACAGTGAGATAGTATGATAGGTTGGTTTGAGGGGATCTCAAGTTTCCTTTGACTAGAAAAGTAACATCAGATGAATCATATCACCTTATATACACGAAAAAGACACTACGTAGTCTCCAAACCTCCTCCCAAGATATCGGCGGACCTCATGTCCTAATCAGGGCTAGTGACTCCAACTCCAACGCGAATGCCCCTTTTGGCTGCCCGTTCCGACAGCTCAACACGCACCTCCAGGACACCCGATCATCGTTCCGAGCTCACTTCCACCGACTCCCGAAATCTGGAGAACACTGAGAACAACATAACCGACACCCTCTCCGGCAATACCGCCCGATGAGACGGCGTACATGAACCGAGCGTGGGACTTGGGCCAGCGCTTGTGCCATACCCACGCAATGACTGAGCCAATGGCCACTGTCACTGTTATGGTGGATCCAGGAATGGTCATGGCAAGGCCAACAAGCGACATGTTGGGTACATATACCTCCCACTTCTTCAGATGCGGCGTCTGCATCAAGTAGCGCTTTAGAACCACAAGAGCCATGCCAACAACGGAGAAGATGACGGAAAAAATCCAACTGGATTGGCTGATTGGGAACTCTTCGGCAAGAATGGCTTCGGTTACAACTCGCCATGCAGTGACCGAGGGCAGAGCAAACTGGCAGGTTGTCGCTGATGTGTCGATGATACAGGGAAAAGCTTTGGCGAACAAGACGAACAGGCCTGGAGATAGGAAGACCGCAATCAGAGTGCCGAGCATTTGAGCATGCCACTGCGCCCGGGCCGGTGTGCCCAAGAGGAAACCCGTGCGGAAGTCCTGGCATAGCTCACCAGCTTGGTTGGCAGCCGAAGCAGACAAGACAGTTCCAACGAGAGTAGAACGAGCAGCATGCTCAAATCCCTGCTTCTTGACCTGGTTACGAAGAACGCCACCAGTGACAAATTGGGAACCTTTTGCGACCGTCCCTGTGGGGTTGGTACCAGAAGCTCCAAAGACTTGGATCACTACAAATGACCAAATAAAGCCCAAGAAGACGTTGAGCAGAATGAGGGCTGGGGGTACACCGAAAGTATACTTGAGACTGACAATGGCAAACACGAACGCCACGACTGTCACGGAGGACCACTCCCACCATCGAACCTGATATTCCTTAGGAACAGGATCTTGGATCTCAAAGTCTCCCAAAACTGGAGTGCCAGAATCAGCGTCAGTCTTGAAGAGTATACGTCGTCCTGTGTGCTTTGCAACCTTGGAATCCAGCCGCTGGAGTCCGTACTTGCCAAGCTTGCCAAAGTTCTTGGTCTCCAAGAGGATCGTGGCAATAGATGCGGCAAGCATCATGAAGACAGCTGGCCACAGGACCCAATATCGAGGCGAAGGACTTGCCTTCAACTGTTCCGCGATAAAGGCATTGTAGGTGATCAGTTTCGGGTTGGTAGGGTCGTAAGGAATACCAACGGCTTCGCCCTTTGCCACCAGTATCGGCCCAATGACACCCCAAGCCAGAACTGTGCCGAGCAGGTAGGATAGAGATGCGTTGAGATCGATAAGCATTCCCATTCCAATCAGCGAAGGAGACCATTGCCATGAGAGCCAGCCCCAATTCACCGCACTCAGAATGCTGTGTCCTCCCCATTTGTAGATCCACCAAAAAGGGTTCCACTGGTAGAGGATTCCTGGGGCGTAAGAGCTGGCAACAGACCACACAATGGATGCAGAGAAGGAGTAGCTGATTGTCTTGATCTTCTCCCTGGCTCCTGCTGAATCCTCGGTATTCGAATGAAGGGCCCGTATCGTGATGGCCGACGCTTGTCCGAGGGGGAAGCAGAGACTTAGTTGGCGTGCCAGCCTGAGGATGAACATGCGCCTGAGAGGAACGGCAAAGCCGAGTCCCCAAAAGCCAGCAACAAGTGTGAGACAGAGCATCCTGCCGTAGTCGGACTGAGGACCGGGTCCGAGAAGCTTTAGCTGGTACATAGCAGGCACACCGCTCATGAACATGAAGCCGACACCAATGCAACCAAGTGACGTAGCCTGGATGATGTTGTTCTCGTGTGGACCGAAGTGCCCGGACATGAAGGGGATCTGTGAGCGTATGAGCTTGTGACCGAGGTTGATGTGAAGTGCAGCCTCACCTTGGACTTTTCAAGCAGCTTGCAAATGGCATAGCCAAAAATTGCCGAGAAGAGGGTGGCATCAGCGCCGAAGCCAGACTTGAGCCCTATGTATCTTCCTGTGAGTCCCATAGTCTCAACTCTTCGAGGGAGGTAATCTTACCAAGGTAGAGGTTTGAGCAAGCAATTAGAGAACCAAGCACTCCACCTGTCAAGATGGCACGGATGGTTACCAACCTGCGGCCGTCGTACGTGGCGACGCCTGAGAGTGGTTCATATGGATTGTCTTCTTCAATCTCGCCATTGGAAGTGCTAACACCATCGGCCTCTTGAATCATGCTGTCTGGCCCCTGCTTTTTGGGGAGGTCGAGAGCAATGTCTCCCAAGGACTCGTCCTTCTTGGGGGAGGTGCGTCCAGAACCCATCGCGAGTATTGCTAGATACGAAATGAGTAATCAGAAGAACTATTGAATGAGTCTGCTACCCTGGGTAAGAGTAGATGGGAGTTGCTCGATGGGCTGGCACATCTGAGGTATAAATCGATGTCACCAACACGGCGTGGTGGCGATAAATTCAGCGTGCAACCCAGTCGAGATACTGCTGCTTCTAATCACAGCAAGAACCTACCACCCGCGAGTATCAGCGGCTGTCAACCATATCTGCTCATGTTGGTGAACAAACCAGCCAACAATATTGGTGTTTGAGTCTTGAGTAGGCAGGCTTATCGACGCTAACAGGGGCAAGAGGGACTGGCCATACTCGATCTGGCTATCGGATCCGCATGTAAACGCGGGGTACAGGGCAGCAACATTGCCACAGCGCACCGATAGTCCGTTAATAGCAGGGAGATATGTGTCTGATAGGAAGAGATAGAGCAGATTTTTGCATCAGATGATAAAATCTGGGGAAGTAGAACCGGGAAACTGGAAATTTTGGTTATTATTCCGGAGGTGGGGGATTGAACGAGACCAACAACCCCATCCGAGGGGCACCAATCTCCAAGTCCCCTCCAGATCCTCCTTCGTAGAGAGATGGGTAAAGCCCGTCACTATCCTGAGTGAAATCAAGGAATACAGCCGGCTCAGTACCGTTCTGTTCAAACCCCACAAGCCCGGGTTGATCGTTCCTATCCCGAGGTGGGACGAGAGGCATGTCCTTAAGGCTTGAGCTAGTTGTAGACTAAGGGAATGTATAGGTATTATCCAAAGCTCCTCTGCACGTACATTGCTAGGATGCACATGGTGTAGCTGTCTTCGATATGTTGGATGAAGTAGCCCGGTGGCTGGTCTTGGGGGGATGGCTGGAACCTGGCCAGAATTTTGGCTAGGCGTGGGTCGTTCACCTTTGTCCATATTGACTTTTTGCCTTTATCTAGATCATTCGCTCGCCAAGGTAGGGTTTCAACGGATCGTCGCATTGCACCCGCAACCTGTGGTTAATATTCCAGCTTGATACTGATGTTGGGAAGTGATTGGGTATACTCACACGAAGAGTTTACCCAAGAAATGACCGAGTTTCCCTGTAAAAGTCCAGTCTAACCGAGATTATCGCCAGACGAATCAGGCTGCGAAGGATTCCAGGCAGCCGACCTTTCGAACCCGCGGAGCCTTCGGGCTTCCTTGCTTTCTTACACGTGACTGCGTTTGCTGTTTGTGTCATGATTCCTCCGCCCTGCCTTTCCTCTTCCTCGTTATCAAACGAGAATCACATCTCACGATGAAAAGGACTACTCCTTTGTATCCAAAAATGAGTTCTACCAAGCCCTCAGACGGCCACCATCATCGAGCTATACCCGGCCTATACACCTGTACAGTTATGGCTTATCCATCAGTGGGTGGCATAGTTGTGGGCCAATTCACGGGTGTTGAACTCGAATGGCTTGGGATTCCACGGTCATCCCCAGAGTCCTATTGCCAGATTCCAACGGATGAAGAATCTCTGAAGGAGGAAGATGCATTCGCCCTCCGCCTCCTACAGCTTGCCGGTCGATGGTGGCCCAGCCTTGAATTTAAGGGGAAGCATCCAGACGGGTCCTATCCGTACGGTTACCATTATCCACCCGACTTACATGTCGGCTACCCTTCAGCGTCCTCCTCTAGAGGGAACAAACATCCGGTTCTTGTGCTAAAGACTTTCGATGGGGAATGTATACGGCTCCCGGAGCATGATCCACCCGAAAAGCCAAACGACTGGTCCCGACTGGCAGCTTGTGGAACCATGGAAGAGCGGTGCGCAGTGTTGCGAGATTTTGGTGCGACGGAGTGGGATGACATGAAAAAGTGTCCCCACATTCCGCAGTCATTAGGGGAGGGTATGGCGGAGGGGAAGAAGTATGAGGAGTTGTTGAGAAAGATGGAGGATGTGGAATACCTTGATAAATGGATGATGAGTCTGTGATGCTGAGGGGGGAAATTTTCTGTCCGTTGAGGGGAAATACAAGCTTTGTTGGGAAACGTTGAAATGCTATGATAAAATCGGCCAGAAGCCGACCATGACTTTTACCTTTATATTCGAGCCGAGCCCTTGTCTTTTGCATCAAGATCTCGGTCCTTGGTTCATCACTTACTTTCAGCCAACCTCGACTCCTGCTTCTTTAACCAGCATCCTGTTTGCGCATCACAACAAAATCACCATGGAACCAACTCCGGCCAAGGTTGTCTTCTTCGATCTGGATGGCACGCTATTCGATCACTACCGCTCGATGAGTCTTGCAATATCTGCAATACAACTAACTTATCCTGGTCTCGAGGGAAAGAATGTGCAGGAGCTGGTCGAGAAGTATAACGCTGCCCTTCAACAAGCCTATGATGAATATCTAGACAAGGCCATCTCTTACGAAGAGACAGACACCCGGAAGGTCGATCTATTCTTCGCAGCTGTTGGCCTGCCTAAACCCAGCCCAGACGAGGTCAAGGGGTTCCGTGCTGGGTACAAGGCAGTATACAGAGCGACCCGAAGAACAACGCCAGGAAGTGTCGAGACTTTGCTGAGACTACGGAAGCATGGATACCGTATTGGGATAATCACCAACGGCCAAATCGAAGACCAAGCAGACAAGGCCGAGGCCATCGGAATAAGGCGTCTGATCGACCGCATCATCACCTCGGAGGAGGCAGGTTATCGCAAGCCCGATCCGCGCATCTTTGAGTATGCCATGGAAAAACTCGACGCTTCTCCTGAAACGACATTCATGATCGGCGACTCTGTCGATTCAGACATCAAAGGCGCATTAGATGCGAAATTGCCGGCCATCATGTACTCCCCCACGGCGCAGGACTCCCCAAGGTTTCTATTTGGACAACAAATACCAGTCATTCACCATATGACCCAGCTTTTGCAGCATCTCGGCATTCCGAGTACATCGCCACGCGGCTTCAAAAGCCCCTAGTGGTCTTTCAAGAAGGGTACCACGCTGGTGAAAAAAAAAACGAGATACATGGCGGCAAAGACGATCATCAGCACTCGAGGTCCCTTTTTATTAAGATTGTATTATTCTTATTATCTCCTTGCTTACGCGGGGACTGCCAGAGCGTATTTATCCCACTATTAGAGTACTATCTAAAGGCTTATAAAAATTATAGAAGACTAGGTTAATCTCTTATCTTGATTTTAGTGAGAATAAGAAGAGACTCGTCATAATTGGTCTAGATCCCTGCTCAGTACCTAATGAGGAGATCCAAGGTACCATATGAATTGCGTTAGACATGAATCTCGATCGACGGCCCACAAGCATCTTTCGTCCGTTCAAAAGCTCTTGGCGAGAGGCCTTATCTTCAGTCGGCCACTCACACAGACTATCCCAAGTGCAGATCTTGTCAGATCTTGACAGCTCGGGCCGCAGATCCTCCCGCTCTACGAGCTCTTCGCAGCGACTAGCGGCCTCAGCCAGCCACAACACCATCAAACAGGAAATAGACCATCAAAGCCTTGGTTCATGTCTCAGACTTGGCTTCGATAGCGTCTTTAATGACGTCGATGTAAACACGCATCCCTCACCGCTTTCATCTTCTATATCACGCTGCCCCATCCTCCTCACGATGCTTCTTTTCCCCTTTTCTCGCTATCCCTAACCTTCTAAGATCTGCTGTCCTACTATCTAATTGCCATTCCCCTTCAAAAAAAGAATCACCAAAATGAGCGCCGCGTCTGTCGAAGTCAACGACGGTGTGTTCTGCGCCGAACATCTCCGCGAAGTGGTAAGCCCAGTCTAAGTTGACTATAGAAGCTCTCTTGACTAAGTCTTACAACAGTGTGACGACTGCAATGCAGATTTTCGCGAGGAAAACGACTCGTTCTACGGAGTATGAACCAAATAATCCAGCACTACCTTCAAGGAACTAGCCACTGATTAAATGAACAGTTCGATACTGCTGAGCGAGATCCCATCATCTGTCCTCCTGCATCACTAAATGGAGACGGAGCTTATGAATGCAAAAAACACCACAACTGGAGTATGTTCTCCTATTTCCCCTGCTAGTTGTTCTTCTTGAAATGTAGGCCCGGCTGACCAGCCCCGAATGTGTAGCTTGTACACAGTGCTTCTCTTGGAAGAAACAGATTGTAAAGGCCAGGCGCGCCGCGAAGGAGACGGGAAATTAGTGAAAAAGTCCATATTAATCGTCTCATAATAAATTAAAACCCAATTCTATCCATCCATGCTAGTATTAGGAATTAAATATAGTAATTATCGGCCTACCAAGTTCAAACAGCTACTATGAATTAGGCATAGCCGCATAGAGAAGCGCTAAATTATCCGTCGTGTGCCGTCGCATTCGCATCGCGCCTTGACTCGGGGGGAAATTGCCCCGCTACGCTCGACATAATCCTTCTCTAATCCTACCATGCCAACGGAGCAAGACAATCGAGAATGTTGCTCAGTGCTTTCCTTAGTCTTCTACCTACCTAGCCGGTCCGTTAATTTCGCCCGTCGGAGGAGGATCAACCCGTCGGTTTCGCACCGCAAACGCAACAGTCCCCCATCATAACTTGGTTACCAAGTGCTTCTGTCGCATAAGTTTCCCATAAATATGCATGAGAGCCCCGGCCTCTAGACAATCCCCATCAATTCTATCTACATCGTTTCATCCATCTTCTATATAATAATGTCCCTCCCACACAAGAAGACTCTGCTAGTGACCGGCGCTACAGGCAAGCAAGGCGGCGCCGTCATCAACAGTATCCTCGCCTCCACCCAAGCCTCCTCATTCAGCATCATTGCCGTGACCCGCAATAGCGCAAGTGACGGTGCACGCCGACTGGCCACCCTCCCAGGCGTCTCGGTGGTCGAGGGTGAATTCTCCGACGTCTCGGCCATCTTTGCCCAGGTCGGCCCCGTATGGGGTGTCTTCAGCGTGCTAGTCAATTCCAACGACGAGGAGCGCCACGGCAAGGCCATGGTCGATGCCGCCGTCACGCATGGCGTACAGCATTTTGTCTATGCCTCGGGCGATCGCGGTGGACCGGTCAAGTCCAACTTTGACCCGACCAATGTCAAGAATTTTGCGGCCAAGTACAACATCGAGAAGCACCTCATCGCCCAGGCGACACTCAGTCCGCAACAGATGACATATACTATCCTGCGACCCGTCACCTTCTTCGAGAACCTGACTCCCGATATCCACGGCAGGGGCTTCGTCCGCATGTGGGAGCAGCTCGGCACCAAGAAGCTCCAGTTTGTCGCCACCTCTGACATTGGATGGTTTGCAGCCCGTAGCTTCCTGGATCCCGCTGCACATGCGGGTGCCGCCATCACCATTGCTGGCGACGAGCTGACCCAGCCCGAGGCTGACGCTATCTTCAAGCAAGTGACAGGCCAGTCCATGCCTATTGGACCTTGCGTGATCGCGAATACGGTGAAGCTGGTGCTTAGGGATACTGCAGGCGATATGTTTCGTTGGTTTGGAGAGGATGGCTACGGTGGTGATGTTGAGGCGAGTCGCAACATGTATCCGGGTATTATGGACTTCCGGCATTGGATTGAGGAGAATAAGGGAAAGTGGACTAAGGAACTGAAGAATTAGATTTCTTTTGGCGGCCAAGTAGCCATCATTATTCTAAATATACAGCCTCTGGAAGTATGGTGATGATAGATTGTTTCATTTTATAGGGATAAACTTGATTGAAGCTGTTCTGACTAGCCCAGGTTGGAGTGTATTCCCACATCATACGAATGCTAGACTTGTAGACGCATAGAGACTTCAACTTAACCTGTCGCTCTTCGAGATGGTTCTTAGACGTACTGGCTGGAAAGATAATGAGCCAGCTAACGGAGAAGGGGAGTTCGAGGGAATATTGAATTTTAGAAGCTTGAGATGGTGTGTCGAGCAGAGCACTGGGACTGTAAATATTATGTAAATTCTTGTAATCAAGTATTTACACACTAATGCCAAGGTGCTAGTAGGTGCCTTATCGCAAGGTACTCTAATAATATAGCATATCTAGAACCGGTCTTGAGAATAACACCAGAACTCTATATCGCCTTGACTTGATTCTATATTCCTCCGCATCAAGTTTCATATTTCTCTACAGCACAAATTCCTGAAGAGACCCAGATGCAACCCCTTTGTACTGTTTCCCGCCCACCAGTCCGCCAGAAACATTTCCTGCGAACTGCCCAACGGTCAGAGTCTCGCTAGCAGGAAACCAAAACGTCGTCTGCGAAAAGTCAAGAGCGAATCGCCAGTGTTCGTCCGTCTTTGGGGACACCAAGTCGATGAGGTACCCCGTGTGACGCGACTTGGGCAACGGGGACTTGGTACCCGGTGCGGATGATAGATGGACAGGGCCATTCTTGGCTAACATGACGGTACCATAGGTCTCGGAGCATAAAGGCCCCTGATTGGCAGTGCGGAAGATGACCTTGTTGCCCTTCGTCAGAGTAGCGCTAAAGTAGGGGCGGCCGTCTACAGCCGATGTGTAGTTCCAAAGCATAAGGCCGTACGGTCCAGCAATAGCCCGAGCCATATCCCAGTTCCCACTGATGACGGCCCAGGGTCGAGAGTTCCAGTTCTTGTCCCGTCCTCCAACGCCGTACAAGTCGAAGGGTGTACCACGAATGCTGAGATGCACCTCGGCGTCGGCGACCGGGAACTGCTCTTGCCAGTACATCTCCGGGGCAAGCAGCACGCTGGCCCTGGAATCGGGGTACACTAGTCCACCGGGGTAGATTGGGGGTCCTCGCGAGTTGAGCTTGAATGTGCCGTTTATGGTGGGAGACTTGATGGTAACAACGGACTGCGTGAAATCTTTGGACGCGGAGAAGCCCCAGGTTATATTTCCAGCATCGTTAATCCAAGTCCCGGTGGTCGTCTTTGGGCAAGTCGTCAAGGTTGATGTATCGACAAAAGCATTCTCCATGTATCGGGTTCCGTTGGCCCACGCGATCGAAATCAAGCCACGCTGGGCAGCGATATTGTTGGCAACTGTGCCCCGGGTGAGATAGAGGACGATACTGGCCTTTCCGTCATGAGAGGCAGCGTCGAAAGACCAGTTTTCGCTCACGGTTTCATTGAACACAGTGACCATTGGGGAATCAAAGTGAACAAGAGGATCTGCGCTTACTTTGGCAGGTCCATCAACGAAGTCACCTGCTCGAGCCCGGTGCTGGACGCAGTTGATGTCTTGGGGGGCTGTTGAAACGGATAGTCCAGCCAAGACAGCCAGAAGGGTGGCAATATGAAGAAGATGCATGCTTGAAGGTTCTGTGTTTTTAATTTGTGTGCTGGATGATGTTTGCGTTGTAATTGATTGCTGAAGTGCAGAAACTGGTTATCATCTTGCCTCTTTATACCCCTACAGCCGTGGACTCTAGGGCTCTGGAAGAGAATTCCAGATGAAGCGAGTGAGGCTCAGAAGAACATGACGTGGGCCATTCCACGATCATGACTTGTCATGTCGCAAGGACCCTCCAAATTGAGCCTGATGGGTTCAGTCCTGATGGTTTTACAATTCGCTTCCTTGTCGTAATCGCTAGGATCCTCTAAAACGGGATTAGCAATTTATAAACAGGGATCCTGTGAGAGAGTGGCTGAGTATAGGGAACTAACCCAAGTTTGGGGTCCCCTTGCGGCATTGCTTACATTGGAAGGACAGGGTTAAATGGATCTCCGAACCATGCAGAATGTTTCTCTTCCCACATCAATCAACAACCTTTCAGCACATCTTCGTCTCTCATCTTCCAAGCCTCGCTGCCCATGAAATGGTCTATAACGGTCCGAGTAAGGGGTGTCGGATGTGCCGAGACAGAAGGGTCAAGGTGAGTCGCAACATTGTCTTGATCTGGCCCGACCCGAGCTGAGCCGAACATCTCTAGTGTGATCAAAGAACACCAGCCTGTGGAAATTGCCTTACTAGAGGAAGCTCGTGTCCAGGCTATGGTGATGTTTTCGACAAGGCGCATCGGGACGAAAGCGTCAAGACTAGAATGCGACATTCGCACATGCGCGACAAGACCTCCACAGCCGCACCGGAGCTCAGGCTAACGCAGCTATCACCACGGATTCCTCGAAGTCCGCCATCAAACGACGAGCTCGAGGCCCTGGGTTTCTTCTTCTTTCACTACGGCCGCTGCTACGACGGTCAAGCTACCTGCAGTATCTTCGGCATCCTCCCAGGCATGTATGCAAAGTGCAGCTCGAACTCCCCCTTGGCCAAGGCCACCACGGCGCTTGCTCTTGAGGTGGCCCACTTGCACCGGTCGACTGGAGGGTATTCAGTCTTGGGCTATAGCACATACAGTGAGGCGGTGATCCGAACTAAAGAAGCCCTCACCGCATCGGCACAGAACAAGTCGAATGAGCTTCTCATGACGACTCTTGTGCTAGGGGCGTACGAAAATGCCCGTGCCACATTTGGGAAGACGAATCATGGCGTATCGCTGTCTCGCGCACATATCCTTGGCTCCATAGCTCTGTTGAAACACCGCGGGTCCCTGAACCACAAGGACGAACTATCATGGCGCCTGGTCGTTGCCACTCGGAACAGGCTACTTCAACACACCTGGCACGGCATGGATGGGTTAGGAGGCTTTGAAACTCTCCGAGATGTCTGGGATTGCGACACCGGAGCCCAGATATACAGCCCGGCGGTGAAGGCAGATACACTGGCATTCAGGCTGTCCCGGCTGAAACTCCTAGCGAGGACAGCCTTGAGCCTAGACGAGATTCTCAGCGGCGCCATTAACCTAGCCAGGGAATGTAGTCTCTGGGAAAATATCCTTCCATCAGGTTGGGGGGTACTATCTGTTCCGGCCTGTTCTCTCCCCCCATCAATACAGGCTGCTGGTGCATATAGCCACGTGGATCCGGCCGTCTACGCAAGTCTTTCCATAGCAAACACGTACAATCGGCACCGAGTCACTGAGTTGGGCTGCATTTCGCTCATCGGCGATTGTCTTGTGAGGCTATCATCCCCGGAGCAGGAGTGTAGACGGGGGCGCGTGCTTCCACCGGCCCTCCTATTGAGAGTCCAGATTCTCGTCGACGAAATATGCGCCAGCGTGCCGTTCCTTACCGGGGACACGGCTGCGGGTGGCCTAAGAGCAATGACTATGCTTCTGCCATCTGTGGTGCAGCCATCTCATGGCGGGAATAAAATCCAGCACGCACAGCAGGTGGTAGCATCCGGCCTATTCATGATGTATAACACGTTGAAGATAGTGCTCGAGCTTCTAGGGGATAACGTTATGGGGAATGTTATCCGTGATGGACAGATTGAATGGATAATAAGACAGTCCCAGAGACTAGGACAGATTCTTTTTATAGATTAAGAAATATATCTATTTTCTTTAACCTCAGAGTTAGGGTTATTTCTTTTATATATATATTTTAATGTTTTACTAATAATACTCTCTTATTTTAAAAGCCTTTGAGGACAAAGCAAAGAATTTCTTCTGAAGAATTCGTTCAAGGCCCACACTCGGCCAAACTCCAGGCTTAACTATGGAGAGGCTTGGGATTAAGTAATTTCATTCCATCACTCGCTAGTCCACATCAGCTGAAGACTGACGCGAAATCGAGCAGACGACCATTAAATGTCAATGGAGAGGCCTTACAGAGGACCGGAACACAACAGTTGACACTCTACTTCAGAACCTATCATCCCTAAGATTGCGAATAACTCATAGCCAGCGGATATTCAGCCAGCACCACCCAAACGTCACGAGATCTAATTAGATCGAGAGTCAAAATATAACGACCAGACGTGCCAGGTGGCCAAATGGACTGAAATTCACATCTACCTGGCCAAAAGAAACGCTGAGCGACGTTATCTCCACCACCACCCTGGAGTATGGAACCGTTCACGGCCGTGTTATTCGCGGGATAAATCCAACCCCTGTACCAACCTCCCAGTGATATGATAAGCGAATCAAGCGATGCTACAGGACAACGGAGAAGATACAAACAGGCAGTGTACGAGTCCTTAGGGGTCCCAGGCTTGTCATCAATCTCAGCACTAAGCTCAAGTTGTCTTAGCGAAGTCAAAGTCCGAGCAACTACCCAATACGAATTCGAGGAATTACGCTTACGTCACGTGCTGTCGTGTTCGAATTAGCCGTGATTATTCCCCTGAAACAACGATAAAGTCTTTGCGGTGTGCGTCTCGAGACTCGATGGTTACACAATTGCCTCGTTGGTCGGTGAATATTGATTCACTACACTCAGCTTTAAGCTGGTGATCTCCGAGGCAATTGGTACCAAATTCCTTGTCCCTCGAGACCTAGCAAAGATGCTCCTCGAGAGTCTGTCCGTGTCAAACGCAGGGCTGGCGGTAGCCCTGACAGGACTGCTCTATTTGTTGAAAGCATGTCTGTTTCCGACTATGGACCCCCTTGAGCCGCCGTTGTTGAAGCCAAGGGTTCCCATCTTTGGCCATATCATCTCTATGATGAGAGAGAAAGCTGGATTCTATTCGCGTTTGTTGTGAGTATTGAACCTTGATAACTCTTCGAGCTGACTTCTCTAACTCAACCGCAGTAAGGAACGGCGTATGCCTATCTGCACACTTCCCATGCTGAATGGCAAGTTATACGTTATCAACTCCCCTAGTCTCATTCAAGCGGCCTTGCGCAATAATGATATCTCTTTTGACCCCTTCATTGTTGAATTTTCCAAGGGAATGTTCGGGCAGGACAAGAGACAGGTCGAGATCATCAGTCGCCAAACGGTGATGAAGGAACTACTGGATATTATCCACTCATCTTTGTTGGGCGAGCCTCTGCATAGACTGAATGTGGTGGCTCTCGAAAAGATGATGGGGCACATCAATGTGATCCAGCCAGATGAGCCTATTGCTATTTCAGACGCCTTCATTTGGATCCGCGACATGATGACAGAAGCGACAGCTGTTGCTCTGTTTGGAGAAAAGAACCCCATCACCCCAGAACATGCACACCTTTTGTGGTAAGACATCCTGTCTCCTTGACTCAAGGTTTCACTAACACTCGGTTCCAGGACATTCGACAAGAGTGCTACTCTGCTAGCTATCGATGTGGCCCCCAGTTTGATCGCAGGGGAGTCTATGGCGGCAAGGGGCGAGTTGAACAAGCTTTTTCTCCCCTATTACCAAGGTAGATACGAAGAAGGACCCGACGTCTCTGATGTCATCCGCAAACGTACAGCGGTGCTTCGAGCTGCCGGTTTCAACGATATGGACCTTGCCATTCAAGAACTCATGTTACCTTGGGTCGGGTCCACCAACACCATCCCGGCGCTGTTCTGGCTTTTTGTGAACCTGTTTGCCCGACCCGAGTACCTGGAACGTGTGCGTGCGGAAATCGAAGCAATCACGACTATGGAAGATGGACCTAGCGGAAGGAAAGCCTTGGTCGATTCTACCAAGTTCGAAAAACACTGCCCTGTTCTCAACGCTTGTTATCAGGAGACGCTTAGAATGTATCTTCACAGCGTTGGAAACAGAAGGGCTATGAACGACACCAAGATCCAGGATTTGGACGGCCGAGAATATCTACTCAAGAAGGGAACCAATGTGCAGTGGCCGCCACAGGTGACTCACTTCATTGACTCGGTGTGGGGCGACGATGCAGACACTTTCAACCCCGAGCGGTTCATGAAGCCTACTGCGCAGGAGGAAAGGGCGAGACGAGGTGCTCTGCTGCCGTTTGGAGGTGGACGTCATCTCTGCCCTGGCCGAAAGTTTGCTTTCGCGGAGATTCTCGGGTTTACTGGTGTTTTGGCCCTTGGCTTTAAGGCAGAAGGACTGGGCTTACCCGATTCAACTGACCCCATCTTCGGATCGGCACCAAGGCGGCCTGTATGGGGAGCGAGTGGCCCTGGTTTCAAGCTCGGTAGGAGGCCTGGCTGGGAGGATGTCACATGGACCTTTAAGAAGTAGGCTAGGTAGAGGCTAGAGTAATGCCGCCGACATGTACAATTCATGCCCTTGATACCTTGAACTATATTCATAACCACGAACCCCCTCCAACTAGTAGTCTCTTTGCATCTTCTCTGACGGCTGTAGTAATATCACCTGCCTTCTCCAGCCGCTTGACCATACCAACTCCTGTGCCCGCCCAGACCGTCATGACGTCCTTGATAGGTGCATTTCCAGACTCTAGCTGGGCACTTGCCTTGTATACATTTCTTTGCACCTCCTCAATGGACATGCCAGCCTCAAAGTCCTCATATATCGCACCTCGCAAACATCGGCCGTCGTAAGTTTCGGGCCAAAAGTTGTCGCCATACAAGTCACCAAACACTCGTGACCTCACAGTATTCTTTCCGCCATCATTCTCCTGAAAAACAGCTCCTCGGACGTCTGTGTCGAACAGCGCTTCCTCGGCGCCGAGGTATCGGGTTCCCATCACTACCCCTGACGCGCCAAGCATAATAGCTGCAGCGGCGCTTCTCCCATCCATGATACCGCCCGCAGCGATGATGGAGATATCGCCAAGTCCCTCGTCTTCTAGGGCATCGATAACCTCAGGGACAAGAGTAACAATACTTGCGCCGTGAGCATGTCCGTGGCCTCCAGCGTCGCTTCCCTGGAGAACTAGCGCGTCTGGTCGACATACTTTGGCGACTTCCACAGCAGACGTTACGTCCCCAAGTTGGATCCATATCTTGGTATTAGGTGAAACGTCTCGAATTCCCTTAGTCCACGGTAGGAACTGCTGTGCAGTACCAAATGAGAGCCAAACGGTGGCGGGCTGGTATCGGCGGAATAACTGGAGCCACGGTTGAACGTTGTTGCTTAAACAGATGATTCCGACACCAACTGGCAGTACCTCGGTCGATGTGACGTTCTTGAGCCCCTCTTTGACTTTCTCGAGTTCCATTTGCATCCCAAGGACGCTCCCTGAGAATCCTAGCTGACCCAAACCTCCGCTCTTTGATACTGCAATGGCGAGGTCACTAGTTGCAACACCTCCCATGGGAGCGCTGGCAACCAAAGGGGCTTGCGTCCATGGCAAGCTTTGCTGCAACTTTTGAAGCTTCAACTGTCTGTTCGGCATGTTGGTGGAGTACCTAGTTCTTGATGTGATGGAGGAGTAGTGTGCAAGACTTGGCTTTCGAAATGCGCAGGCATGAACGCATAATATTCGAGACGAGACCCCTGAGCAGAATCACTTGTAAGCTTATTCATAGTCGAAGAAAAATGCCCATTTGTCAAGTCGCCGACTTAATTCCCCCAATATTTGTCAGAACGGCCTGGTTAGGTAATAATTCCGACATCAGTGACGTACCTAGGTATCAACAAATTTTGCCTCACGAGCTCCGTTGACCATCTTTAGACTATTATAGAAGCACTTAGAGTTAATTCTAGCTAAATATCATAAAGTATATCCATAAAAGACGGGCTAATATCATCATAACTTAGTCAAAGTCTCCGAAGTCTGAGCATTCAGCTCAGCCACTCCCTACACATCTCCAAGCCTCGCCTCTTACCCCAGCATCCGCATTGGCCTTCATTGGAATTCCACGGGCAAAGGTAGAAAGGACTGTTGAGGGATAGATGGTGAGGTTGAAAAGTGGACCTCGTGGTCGTTTCATGGTGTTTGTTGGAGGAGTTAACTAGTGATGGTGGCCACAACCAACCCACTCGATCGGGGTGCCGAATTCTCAACCAATGAGCAGGGAGCAAAGAAATGCCGCTGTCGTGGTCACCGATGACTCGTCGCCCCGGGAAAATAATACCTAGGCAAGATTGCTAGGCAACTACAGTACGAGAAGGAATGTGCAACAACTACGTAGGCAGAGGCATCAAACCTACACAACCCTTTTATGTTAATGTGAATCCGCTCACATGGATCATTGCTGATCCCACTGAGTCGAATTATTGATAATCACTACGTAAACGTATGATATTGTGCTATCTCGTCAAGGATATTATAAGTAACGTCAACCAGGGATCTCCAGGTTCTAGAGCTAGACTTAGACAGTCCATGACCCCTTTCAGACAATAAAAATTACCTAAATGAAACAATTTTATTTTGGAATTATTAAAAATAAGTTGGCAAATGGCTGGATAAGCGCTGTGGATGAGCCAAGGAGAAACGAGGCTGGAGCTGAAACAACCCAGCCAGTCACAACTGCGTTGTAGGCGCGAGGGACGCCTCTGTGCATAACTTACAAATACCATTGAATGCCTTATTTTGCACTTTTGCGTTATTTATTGCGGCCAGGACCCGGAGTCTCTATGGATCAGTCAATCAACCTTAGGGTTCAACATTAGCACCAACGCCGTAAATCAAACACCCTCGACTCTTCTGTCTAGCTTTCCATTAGACGAAATGGCCACGCTCAAGGCCATGTTACTTTCCGTATTGGCCATTATTTCGATTGTGGCTGCCACCACGGATGGCCCAGACACCCTGCCACCAGCAAAGCCCGGGGAATCAAAAGATCCATGCGCATTCTCCGATTTTCAGGAGCTCCTTGATCGCGTAGAAGAGAGCCCATCGCTCTATAACACCACTTTGCTGGTTGAGACCTGTGACAACATCTGTCAACTTATCTTTGGCACTGGGAATCCCGACATCTCCGGTGTTGGGGCATGTTGCCATAAGCACCTTTGACTTGCGTATAGGCTAATGCTTGTTAGATGATGATCTCGTACGGTATACAGGCCGCAACGTCAATACTCTTTGGTCCCCTCCTCCTGATCGTCGCCATCTTTCTCGACAGAACAAAAAACCCACTTCTTTATTTTCGATCTCAACACGAGTCATCTCGATGGGCCAACCTGGTCCTCAAGCTCACGCTCCCAACTCACAGAGTCAACTCTTTCACCGCGGCATGTGTGCTGATTTCGGCAGTTATCCGACAAAGGTCCAACCCCCCTGTCTTCGAGGCCAGATTCAACGGTTTCCTTTCCCTCTACCAATTTTTAATTTGCGTCGTTGGGTCGGCATCCTACGTGGCCTTTTGCCCTGTCGACTCCGTAATGCAATACATCCTCCAAGTCATACTCTACGTCATAGCTGGTATATGCTCGTCCGTGCAGATCGAGCAGGCACGACAGAGCATGAAAACCGTACTAAGCCCCGAAGGAGGTACATCTGGGCAGATCGCCAAAGACTGCAACGTCGTGGAGGGGTATCCTCCAGCCAGTTCATTTGACGCTATGCTCCCCCAGTTGGAAAGGTCACTCCCCGCAGCCATTACCCTAGCGGTCTTCGGACTGTTGGCAGTGGTCACGATTATCTTCCTTCTTTGGCGTGAAATGTCACCAGATACCTACCCTACTACCATGAGGTGCCCGCAACATCTGAGGCAGGCCTTCGTGTGGTGTTCCTCCGTCTGGCTATCGCTCTGGGGAGATAGCGTCGTGGGTCGCATTGGACTTGGACCCGTGCTTTCCTTCTGTGCAGCTACCATTTTCACTGCTGCGATCAGTTTTGGTGTCATAGAATTGTATAGGGTGCTATATGTGAGTAGAGACGAGCTGGGAAGGTATGTGAAAGACGAGTATCAAGAAAACGACTGGGGGTTTGGTCAGGTTCTTGCCGTAGCCGTCTGGGTCACATGGCTTCTTGATGCTATTTTCCTTATTTTGGGTGAGTGGCTTTTCTTACACCTTCAACTTCATCTTTAACAAGTGCAGAGGTTTTTTTCCCTTACAGTCTCGTTCGACAACGCCGAGAACGCACCAGTCGAAGCAACGGACCTTCCGATCAGACATCAGATCAGCAACCGCCAGCTCAAGGTCAACTCTCTGCTCCCCAAGATCAAGAGCAGGCCACAGGAGTTGAGCGGCCGGTGAGTACTCGTAACCGTCAGACGTCGGGATATATACTGATGATTCAGGTATCTCATCACACTACTGACATCGAACTGGATATAGTTGCTAGCCCTACATTGCGATCTAGACCAACTTGGCCTAGAAATGATAGGTATACCTATCTACCAGGGTGAATAGCAAATCAACATCGTATGCTCGGGGCACCGTTCATCTTGAAGGCTGAAGGCAACGGCTCTCCAAATGTGGCATTTAGTTCCCCTGGAACATGACAAAACCGCCAGGGAAGCACTTGAAGTCGAATTAATTGTACCGAGGTGAATAGGAGAAAGAAGCAAGATGGCATGGCAATAGTATCAATGCTGATTATGGGGAATATTGATTGGAGTTGATTGTCTTCCTCTGCGGCCTTACTACATTGGTAGAGCAAGAGGGAGAGTTCCATAGAATACACATCATAATTCATATCATAATCCATGTGGTATATCAACTTACAGCGAGCCTAATATCTTTCAAAGCTGATGGCCTTGCTTTTCAAAGAAATTTTGCACTGCAAGCAACAATCAGTCCGCGTTCTAGACAGACATAGAGCAATAAGAGACGCTTATATCGACATGGATAAAGGATAGCATTGGCCTATCGAGGCTCTTCTGTTATTTCGTAATATATTTGAGGTCCAGTGTATGACTAGTTAGACCATTCCCTTACCGAGTCTTAACGTGAAGTGCCCTGTCTGACAATTCTGAATTGTCTCTGACGACTCGCCCATGACTCTACACGGCCCCGTAGCCCATCCAATCTCTCCTCGTCCCAAAAACCGGTTTCATTATCCCACGAGCCGTAGGCCGTGCGATACAAATTGGACTCCAACCAAGCAAACCCTGGCCAGTGATAGCCAAAACTCCTATGGTTAAAATTGACAAGTTTTTCCAACCCTTTTGGAGGCCGATATAAACTGATGAAATGGAGAAAGGTTGCCACCACAAACTCCCCTTGAGTTTCACCTTTGAGGTTTTCTATGTGAAGAAGAAGTGAGTAGCCCTTTGAGCAGAGGTACTCAAGGAAAGCCTCATGCTCTCTCACAGAGCGACTCATGAATCTCCTGACGCCTTCTGTCCTTGGCATGTTATTCCAGCCGCGCTTGGTGTCCATGCTAGAGTAATTTGGCCCCAATAAATCCGAAAACCTATCGAGTATGAGGTGTAGTATGCTGTAAAAGTTCTTCATCCTCTTGTTGGTTGGTAGATTTCTATTCGGGTTGGTTCGAGATTTGCAAATGAGTCTCCGAAAGGACCAGTCTTCTTCAAATAGAACCTTACCGTCGTAGAAGAAGGCATTGCAATAAATATCGAAACTGATCAAAGTCTCTAGTAGCCTGTTATACTCTGTGGTAGATAGCTTCAAGGGTTCATGCTCCAGCCGCGGTAACCCATGTACAGCGACACGGCCGACGAAGCGTGTGGGCTCCTTCTGCATTTCCTCCCACCTCTTTGTGGTATAGCTAGTAATTATGGCGTCCGTTTCGGAGACCAGGCGTTCCAGATGGGCGAGCTTTGGCAAGCTATCCCTCCAAACGAAAGAGGCGTCTTCTGTTGCAGGCCACATGCCTCTTGGCGTTTCCTTTCTCACACTTACGCTCAATTCTTTCAGAAGGTGGTTTATAAGCCATTCAACTGCTTCCGCGCCTAGGTGATCGTGTTTCTCTTGTAAGTGTCGAAGACGGATGTTGAATAATGCCATCGGAAGTAGTTCTCCAAGTTGTGTCTTGATCATGCGACACCTTGGTCCTAGAACCAAGCGTCGGCTTACCTTGAAACATGATAGAGCTGCTGGCGAGGCTGATATAAGTGACTGAATGTCGTGGACGGAACAGTAGTCGCTCATTATCATGACAAGAAGCTCGGCTGGAAGGGTTTCGAGGCCCTGGACGAATAGGCCTGGTGGACAAGACAGGAGGCCGTAAACGAGGGAGGTCGACCAAGCTCTTGGAGCGAAATCCATGTTGGGCGCGATGGGAAAATAGCAAGAGGAATCTGGTGGAGTAATCGGTGGCGATGTTGATGAGAAAAGATTGGGAAAGAAGGCAGGGCTTTTATGATCTACCGCTTGCAAGCACACAAGGTTTTCTTTCATTACAGCCTGACGTCAAGGTTTTTGCTATAGGATTGCGGCTCTATGCAGTCTATAGTTTCATTCAAACTATATCCTAAAGTACCTAACTTTATTGACTTCGTGTCTTCATGCTATATGGGGGCCAGGTCGTTGTTTAGTACTGATGATATAAAAGTACCGGTAGAGGACGGGCATGTTTAGCCGTGTTAGATATTGTATGAGGACATAGCTACGTACCTACAATAGCATCAAGTTAAGGTGAGCATCTTGTGAAGGACTTTCGCCCAGGCACGAAAGGCCCAGGTAACTGTTGAGCCACCAGCCATCAAGTCAACGGAGTTACTTTTCCAACCGAAGTTTGGACCTGTCTGTCAATCTCTCCCCGCGATCTTGGTACCTCACATGACCCCTCCTTGATGTGCCTCCGCATCTTGGTCATGATCGCAATGGCACCGGTTGTGGTATCGGCTATGGTACTGATCATGATTCGGCTATGGTGTTGCCCATGACGCCGGTCACGGCCACGGCCTCGGACTCGGGCCCGGGTCCGTTAGAGTTCCGATTGTCAAGGCTGAGAGAAGTCAAATATTGTTGCCAGGTGATTGGCAATAAAAAGTCTTAAACTCCTCTCCACATCCCTTTAGATCCAAATGATGCATGTCTCAGCCTCGAGGCCCCATCAATTCATCCCAGTTTCTTCCGCTTCTCAACAGGCAACATGATTCTCTCTTTGTCAGCCATTGCCATCCTCTCATGGCTTGAGCCAGTTCAGTCACTAGCCACCAAGCGTGCACCAGGCAATGCCGCCAACGCATGCGAGTCTATCCCACCTCCAAAGCTACCCGGCATCGAAGTGAAAGCCGTATCGGCGGCTGAGCGATATGACGTCTTTGTCAATATAGACGATATCTACCCCACGGGAGTCCTTCCTATACTTGGAAACCCGATGAAGAAGAACGCAACCCTCCACGTATGCGACGTCAATGTTACATATTCACATGTCGGGGTGGATGACACGGTCATTGTTCACGCGTACCTACCATTTGAGAACTGGAATGGTCGTTTCCAAGCTGTCGGCGGCGGTGGTTTCTATGCTTCATTCGGCCCTCCTGCGGTTGGACCTGCAGCGTTCCATGGATATGCAGCTGCCAGTTCGTACACGCCAGACGTTGCCGATCGATTCGCAGCCAAGCCTGGAGTCAAAGACAGTCTTCTGAGACCCATCACTCCTCTAACCGACTTTGGTTTTGCCAATGATGAGCTCATCAACTTGGGGCAGTGGACTGCCTTTGCCTCGCGTGGTCTACACGAGATGGCCGTCATCGGCAAAGCGGTCACAGAAAGCTTCTATGGCATTGCGCCCAAATACTCCTACTATACGGGCTGCTCTACGGGAGGGAGACAGGGATACACCTTTGTCCAGCGATATCCTCACGACTTTGACGGCGTTTTGGCGAATGCTCCCGGCATCTACTGGAACTCTGTCATGTTTTCCTTCATTTGGCCAATGGTACCTATGATCGAGGCAAAGACCTTCCTGACCCAGTGCCAACTCGAGGCTTTTGACAAAGGGTTCATCTCCGAGTGTGATAAGCTAGATGGCGTCATTGACGGTGTTGTATCCGATATAAACCACTGTCCCTTCGATCCTAGCTCAATGGTGGGGCTGACACTTCCTTGCGATGGGAGAGACTGGACCATCACCCAGAAGGAAGCAGATGTTGTACGCAAGATTCACGCAGGAGTTGTGACCAAAACTGGGAGAAAGCTCTGGTTTGGCTATGAGTATGGTACCACGTTCTCAATTGTCAACACAACAATGCTCCCCGACGGCACCATCATCGGTGGACCCAACTCCATTTCGTCAACATGGATTCCGTTCTTCCTACAAGGCAACACTTCTGTCAACGTCATGGACCTCAACGTTGACGACGTTGTCGAACTGTTTGCTCAAAGCGGCATCCAGTGGGGAGGCTCCATGGGAACTGATATCGCGGACATTTCTGCATTCCGTGACGCGGGAGGCAAGCTTCTGACGTGGCACGGAATGGCGGACGAGAACGTTCCACCCAACGGCACCGTCTTGTACCGCACTCAGGTCGAAGATATCCTGGGAGGCAACAAGCTGGTGAACGAATGGTACCGTGTCTTTCTTGCTCCAGGCGTGGGCCACTGCTCTAGCCAAAACGACTACGGACCAGTTCCGGTTGATTCCTTTGCTGCATTAGTCGATTGGGTTGAGAAGGGCATCGCCCCAGAGACCCTCCCTGCTACATACAAGGATGCCGATGGCACTGAATGGTCCAAGAACCTTTGCCCTTTCCCAAAGGTATCCAGGTATGACGGCAAGGGTGATCCAACCCTGGCTAGTAGCTATAGCTGTGCTGATTCTTACGTCGGTGGGGATTGAGTTGGAGGGTCATAGTTGGAGGATGAGGAATGGACATGCCTTGTATGCTAGTTTGAGGGAAAATGCCGCCTTAGGCCGCTTTCCGGAAGGTGACAATGTGAAATTTTACAAAATGATCTCGCAAGTAATTATAGATCATTAATTACTAGTCATATTTTCTCCCAATTCTTGTCGTCTTTTAGTTAGATTAGGTCGTCATTAAAGAGGGGTATTCCCTCAGAGTTAGAGGTACTTTGCCTTCTTGGTGATTCATTTTTCCTTGGACCGCGTGCCAGTCCTGTGGTAATCGACAGTTGATGACGGCTCCAGAGTGTAGAGAACCGATATGTGTCACATTGTGCGCTGCCTTTCGGTGATAATTCCGCGTCTACAGTCGAGGCTGTCCTCTTGGCTCACTCTTTTGACTTGGATGCTCAAATACTCGATCTTATAGCTCAGGATCTTCTAGCTCAGTTACCCCATTGAGGGCTGGGTTCCAACTATAACAAAGAACACAGTTGCTCAATTACTTATATGTCATAATTGTATGCCAATGAAGACATACCCATTGTCGATTTGCTTCACATATATATCGGTACTCTACACTCCCTCCAAGCTCTCTACAGAGTATATCTGAATCCCTCCCTATCCTCACACAATACCTCTCCCTTATCGGCTCGCTGATTCTGCCATCGGAGCAGTACCATGGTGACGATGGCAACTAGCACAGCAGCAACATTGATTGCCATGACGGCAATAATTCCGGGTAGATAGTTGGGGGCATCTTGCTGGCCTGCACCAAAGTTAGCAAAGTCATGAAGTAGTGTCTGTCAACCTGGAGACCTACGGAAAACCATGCTTGAGTAGATTCCACCAACGCCGCTCATACTGATGAGGATGGCGGTTGAGACGGCTCGTCGGGAGTCGCCCACGATATTGTTGGCTTGCCATGCCAGAGTTGTTACAACTAAGCCATTGGCTCCAGCAACACCGAGAAAGGTACCGATGTATCGAGGCGTGGGCGAGTCCAGAAATCCAGTCATGCAAAGCCCAATTATACCAATCAAGCCCTGGAAGACAACGAATGGTCCACGCATCTTCATCTTATCAGCAAGCCATGAGATCGTCATGGCCTCGATGACTGAAAAGAGCGAGGGCGGTGTGCTGAGGATGAAGGACATCTCTAGAGAGTATCCAAGACCACCTCGAAGGATGAGTGGCAGGAAAAAGAGAAAGGCATAGACACCGACAGCACCGGCGGCGTACATGAGCGAAAAAGCCCATGGCTTCCAGTCAGCTGCTGTCTTTGCAATCACCTTCAGAGTAACCTCCTCGCGCTCCTCAGGTCCACGGTCTGCTGCGAGTCTAGCCTTGACAAAAGCTCTTTCTTCGGGTGTGAGGAACGTGTTGGCGGACGAATCGGGGAAATCGACGATGATGAACCAGGAGCCGATACCGGCTACGACCGTGATGGCACCTTCAATGATGAAGATCCATCGCCATCTGGACATAGGGGTTAGCGTCTTGCCCAATTCACTACATCAGGAGCGCGGACTTGCCCTTTGTAAGAGTGATGCTTCGAGATTTGGATGAGACCATAGGCGAGGATATTTGCAAAGGCAGATAGGGCAGAAGCTGTTAGGAAGAAGCCCGCCATTCGCTTCTGCACCTCGTACCGTCTATACCACGAAGAAACGAGGTAGACACAGCCTGTTAGGACATTAGCAACCACGTCAACCTCTATCTCGACCAACTTCCATACCTGGAAAGAAACCAGCCTCAAAAACACCAAGGAGCGATCTCAGAACCGCAAAACCCTGCCAATTATGAAGGAATCCGATTCCAAGCGAGACAAGTCCCCAGGCCACGGCCAGAAACGCAAGCCAATTAGCAGCTCCAAGTTTGTGAATGAACGCGTTGCTAGGGATTTCGAAAATGATGTAACCAATGAAGAAGACCATCAACGAGATCGAGGCGCGACTGCCTTGATCAAGACCGAGGTCTTCGTCCATGCCGGAGATGCGCGCAACAGCAACATTGGATCGGTCGACCAGGGCGATGGTGTAAAGACAGCCTAAGATGGGCAGAAGTCGCAAGTCGACCTTGCGCAAGACCCTCTTCTCGAATTGCGCGTCTTGTTGTTCATTACCTCCGGTCTCGGCTCGTTTGACTTCTTCCTTGGACATGTCAATGTTGTCGTGATGAGAAATGGAGTATTTGTCGTCCATGGTACTTGGCGAAGCAGATTGTCCTGCTAGATGATGTGCACAGTGTAGGGTAGGATGGAGGATGGAGATGATTCAAGATGAGTCGCGAGCAAGATTTAAATAAACGAGCGCTTCAAAGAAGTAATCATGACACAAAAGTGATCCATGGTCTCCTTGTCCTGTCTGAGATTTCTGTACCCCTGACATACCTGGTGTTGTGTTTGCCATCGGCTAACGATCCCGTTATCCATCGGCTATGGAATGTTCGGCTATGGATGCTCTTAGCGACTGTCAGTTGACCGAACCACTCGTGAGGGGTAAAATTGACTAGTGGGGGGCTTTATCCAATCAACACTGAACGATAAGACAGCCACGATAAGTGACTCGTTCCTAGGCGAAATCTCTTAGCAGCCAAAGTACCCCCTCAGCAATCCTGGCTCCTCCTAAATTTCCATTCTGGGAATAGAGCCCTCCTTCAGACTCCTTCAGAAATCCAACCAATCGGCGTCTTCTCGCCCCCGGATCTTCGGTGTCTGACCGGGCCCTTCATCCATGTTTTGCGGGGCCCCGGATTTTGACCCGCGGACCGATCTCGCTCATCTTTGCGCGCGCGCACGTTCATCGCCCTTGCATGACTCTTGCTGACTCTCTCACTGTTGTTTTGTTGCTGTCAATTGACTCTTGCGGAAAAATGGAACCTCTCAGTCAGCGGTCGCCAGCTCCAACACAAGCACCCAACGCGTCAAGAAGAAGGAGAGGGACAGCATGCGAGCGTTGCAATCGGCGTAGAACCCGATGCGATGGATGGACTAACGGAGTTCCTTGCTCTGCTTGTAAGAAGAGCAACAATCATGCGCGATGCGTGCTTATTCAGTCGAAACGTCGAAGGTACGATCCCTACGCGTTGCTCCTGGTGATGCTATCTTCTGACTTGTGTAAATCTAGAGGCCCCGATGGACGGTATACCTATCGGGATGATGATGAATCTCACCAAAGCTCTGCAGTTGCCAACTCTGAACCACCAGCACCTATTTCAACAAGTGCTCAACTACCTGAGCGAGATGTTGCCAGCTGTAATGGCACCGCAGCCGATTCATGTCCGATAGACAGAAACGGGCCCTTTGATTCGGAATTGCCGTCTGAAGTTACGACACCCGATGAAAGAACCAGAGTAACTCATGCACAACATGCCGCATCACCATCTATTGTTCGACCGAGTTTTGTCGGGGAAAGCTGGTACGCGTCTTACTTCATGAGAGGGTTCGCTCCTGGTTGCACCAGTTTCCACCGCCCAATCGACGACTGCAACCAGACAGTTCAAAACGTATCCCGCGATACACCAAGGCAGAACGGTCCCAGGAGATCACCCCCGCCACAAGGACGAACCGAGATATCAGACCTGCCACGGCCTGACTTGATGGACCGGCTCATACATGCATACTTTGATCGATTCCATACCTTCTGCCCAATTGTTGGAAAGGAGCTTTTTGCAACGTCACTCCACGATGGAACTGTCTCTAGAACCCTCCTGCGTTGCGTGCTTTTCGTCGGGTCTCTCCATTGCGACCTAGAGGTCTTGCATGTCATGGGACACAGCACTCGATTTGATGCAAACGCCGATCTCTATAACAAAGCCACCGCCTCATTCGACGGAGATACACAATCTGACCGTATAAGTATGGTATTGTCATCTTATCTGCTACACTACTGGTTCGGCAACCCTACCTCGTACCGTGATGCGCATTGGTGGCTTGCAGCCGCCATTAGGTCGGCGCAGTGCATGGGCTATCACAGAAGTACCAAAGAGAGTCAGATGCTACCCCATGAGAGGTTGCGATGGAAGCGCATATGGTGGTGCCTCTATGTAAGCAAAGTATCTTCTTTCTGCTAGGCCTCAGCTAACAGACAAGATCCGTGACCGACAGACCTCGCTCTCTACTGGCAGCCCCATGGTGATTAACGACCTCGATCATGACGTAGAGGAGCTCGTGATGGCCGACCTTTCGGACGAAACTCCAGAGACGGCACGATATATAATCTCACAGATGGAGCTGAATAAGACTGGTACGAGATCTTCGAGATAGCTGATGGGGATATGATGCTAATAAAGCAGCGGCACGATTGTATTTTCTTCATTGTTCCCCATCACGACTCCCCTTAAGCAAGGAGGCTTCTGTGCGTCAGACAGCCATGGAAGATATCCAGATGACTCTTCAATCATGGTACACTACGTCTGAAGGAATTGATATTTCCAAAAGAGATCACCATTTGACACTGACCTTGAAAATCTGCTACTAGTGAGTTTCTTTTGTCTCATTCAGGTCAACCTGCTCACACAACCAGTTACTACTTCATCAACCTTCTTCAGCGCCTACAAAGACAGTCCAATCGGGGCGGTGACACTAAACCGATTCTTGATGCTGCCCTTCAAGTATTTGGCCTCGTTGAAGACTCACTTCTCCACTGGACGCCAGAGCATTTCCCCATGATTTAGTGAGTCGTTCATTCTTATACTATTGCCTCACTGCGCTAACTCGAATGGAAAGTGTATCTGCCCTGTTCTCTGCCATGATAGCTGTGGCTGCTGATGGTAGTATGTCCCCACCTAGAAGTGACCAGCTTCTTTGCAAGATTCGCCCAGGTCTTCTGGCCCTCAAGCAGTTTGAGTCAGTCTATAACCTGGCTCGATGGATTCGCAACTTCTTTATGGATATTTTGAATCGTTCCGAGTCACATATCGGCGACAAGACAGCCCGTACCCAAGAATTGATCGAACCCCGCCAGGCTCAAGAAGGGCAACCCATAACGCCAGAGAGTGTAGCTCAAGCCCCTGCAGAAAACACTACATCTGCCACGCCCATATCAGCAGAACAGCCTGATTACTCGACTCCAAGCCTAAATGTTGAAGACTCGAGCTTTCTGTTTGGGCATGATACCCGTGAAGATGAGTGTCATCATCCAGAACTAGCACGGGTGGGTGGATTTTGGCCGACATCTTTGGTGAGCGGCGTCTTTTCTGGGAGTCATAACAGTGACGTGATGGACTTTCCTCAGCCTGATTCACTTCAGTATCAGGCTATGCACTTTTTGGCAGACTTGGGTATAGCGAGCTCAGATTGTGTATACCTAGGCAAATGAGCTCTTTGATGGGGTTGAATTGTTAGTGGTCGTAGTGACTGAGGAAGAAGTGTTCCAATTCTTGCATTACGATCCATCAACTGAACTTTGTACGGTGGCTCGTCAAGGAATGAGTCTCCTCCCCAGATAACCGCCGAACCGAGGTCTGGATCTATAAGACCTCGTTACCCCACAAACCACTCATAGATGATGACTGTATCAAATTTCGCCAAGCTCGCTTCCGTCATTACGATGTCGATGGATTTCCAGAGTGGGCTCCTCCATAGCCGAAAATCCAACACCGTAGCCGAAGGCCATCACCGATCTCCACAGGAGAGCGGGTCTGGATCTCATCTTAGAGCTTCGTGGTAGATTTAAGTAAAGACAAGCTGTGCCAGAATACTATTGGGCTATTTCTCTTTCTGAGATATTTCCTCCTCGAATCGAGCTCTTTTATGCAGAATGTTCGCTTCTCATAGACATCTCAGGTCGTTCGGGCTTGGCTTCCTCCGGCACTCCTCCCGGCGGGCCCGACCTCTCTCGACTTCGAGTAAACCATCCCCGAAGCCTGACAAGGATTTCGGAATATATCTCGGTAAGAATTAAATCCCTGGCATGCCCTGGTATAACTCGTTGGACTCACAATATGACAGGTCTGTTTTCTTTAGGAGTGGCAGTAGCTGGTGTTACAAGTTTCACTGTCCTTGGCCAAACATCTCGGCAATCATCAACATTACCGCTCTCTGGGGCTCCCAAGATAAATCATGACACCTCGGCAGCAAACATAAAAGCGGCCTGTGAAGAATTTGAGCAGATCATTGGGAAAGAACACATCTCGACAGAAAGAACCGATCTCGTCACACATTCTGGCTCGGATTATCAGTCATATGCCTGGACAGAAGAGAATGCCATTCTTTCAAATGTCGTTCTCTACCCAGGAACGACAGAACAGGTCTCGCAGATTGTCAAAGTCTGCTTTCGTCGCCGTATACCGGTGACTCCATACTCTGGTGGTACCTCGATTGAGGGCCAATACATTCCCCAGTTTCAAGGCGTTTGCATCGATTTCACTCGCATGAACCAGATCAAAGAGATAAATCCTGTTGATCTCGACTGCATAGTCCAGCCTGGAATTGGCTGGGTGGATCTGAATGACGAGTTGGCGTCGCATGGTCTCTTCTTTCCGCCAGACCCAGGCCCTGGTGCTATGATAGGAGGAATGGTTGGCACTGGCTGCTCAGGGACCAACGCGGCCGCGTATGGAACCATGAAAGATTGGGTTCTGTCGCTCACAGTGGTACTTGCTGATGGAACCATCATCCAGACGCGGCAACGAGCAAGAAAGTCTAGCGCAGGCTACGATTTGACAAGGGTATTCGTCGGAAGTGAGGGAACTCTGGGACTGGTCACTGAAGCCACTCTCAAGCTAGCAGTGAAGCCTCCGCACGAGGTCGTGGCCGTCTGCACATTTCCCACACTGCGTGCCGCGGCATCTGCGGTACGTGAAGTGGCCTCGAGTGGTATCCAAGTGGCAGCAGTCGAGATTCTCGACGAAGTCCAGATGAGAAACATTAATCTGGCTGCCCTGACAAGACTCAAGTGGAAAGAAGAACCGACTCTATTCTTCAAGTTTGCCGGCAGTGACGACTTTATCGTCAAGCATATCGCCAAGAAGGTTGGAGAGATCACCAAGAGAAACGGCAGTTCGACATATACCTTTGCCTCTGACGAATCTGAGCGGGATGAGTTGTGGTCTGCCAGAAAAGCTGCTTTGTGGAGCATGCTTGCCCAACGTCAAAAGCCCACGGACAAAGTGTGGACAACAGATGTTGCTGTTCCGCTAAGCAGACTCCCGGACATTATTGAGCTTGCAAAGGCTGATATTGAAGAGTCTGGACTTATGGGATCAATCGTTGGACATGTGGGAGATGGGAACTTCCATACCTTGCTCTTGTTCCCAGAGGAGAAGCGACCTATTGCTGAAGCAGTTGTTCACCGGATGGTAGATATGGCAATCGAGATGAAGGGTACCGCAACTGGTGAGCATGGAATTGGTCTTGTAAAGAGAGACTATCTGGAGAAGGAGCTTGGGAAAGAGACCGTGGACACCATGAGAGCTGTGAGTATTAGTTATCCCGTTCCTACTGACGATTGTTTGCTAATGCTCCAGCAGATGAAGAACGCCTTCGACCCAATGTGTATCTTGAACTGTGACAAGGTCATCCGTATGAAACCAGCCTAGGGAGAATGGAGGCATTAAACAAATTGAATTACGGATAAGCGGGATGGTGAAGGTCATTGTCACTGCCGCCAAGCTGCTCGAAGCATGCCAGGCCATGTGGCAGCGGAGCAGCCGGGATCCGGCGTTGTTAGCCTTGAAAAAGACAACAAGGTATCATTCGGTGTGTATCCTATGGCTGATATCAACGTGACATCTCATCGGGGAGGGTTATCGGGTATCACGTGAATACCGTCTTAAGCAACTTATAACTTGCTCCATCTCCAATCAAAGAGAGCGAGATTGTAACCATAGAGTTAAAAAACGACAGGTTGGTTATCCATCACGGTCCTCCGAAATAACCGAGTACGGAGCGCTGCATTTAGACTTATTGGCGCAACAGGCGCAAAAATCCCTCTTGACGTTGGTGTTGAGCGCCAGGGGTGACAGCGAGGTCCACCTTTGTTCCTGACAGGTCTGGCTTTATTTTTAAGCTTAGGCCATCTAAGGTTAATATTCACAAGTAGGAATCTCAAAGGGGCAGTTCCATGTGCTTGGTTCTGCAGGGGATTGATGCTAGAAGTGGCCATCAAGGTAGACGGGCAGTTGTGGCGCTTCCAGCCTTCTGATCGTTCATGTCCATGAGCCCATCAGCGTGCGAGGTCAGCTACCTGCCCGTCTGGGCAATCGAGCCGTTCCTTGATTGACGGATTATACGGCGCCTTGGCTTCGTTAATGGGGTTGTGACATCCAGGTACTCGGTTATGCTTAGGGGGCAGTCAAGTCAGTCCGGACTGAGTTTATTCATTGGAGCTCTGGCTAAGTATGTACTTCATAAATCGTAAAACGAGCGACATCAAACATGAGATGAATAGAATATAGACATGTCAGCTTTTAATCCCCACTTCCTCCCCTCTTTCTTATCTCTTGTTCACCATGTCGTCACAAGGCAACGATCAAGAAGTGGGCGTTCGTAGGATTCTCGCTTGGGTGCCAACCTTGTCCCCGAGTTAGCCGACAGTCCGAACAACTGGGTAATCCTTGTTTCTGTCTTACTCCACCTAGTGTGCGTGACAGTGCCAGCCCTGATCAGCTGCATCGTCGCAAGTGAAGCCGTGGGTGCTACCGACGAGGTGGCACTCTTCTCCACAGAGTGCCCAGACGTCACCTCCCAAGGCGGAAGGGCAGCAGAAGTACTCTGCGTCGCCTTCGTGAGTGTGTTGGCTGCAAGCCAACTCTGGGTACTCAATGGGGCAATCGTCACGGCGAACAAGGGTGTTCGTGTTACCGTTGGCTGGGAGCGCCATGACGGCGGAGAGGGAGAGGCAGATGAGGGCAAGGAAGGTGGTCTTCATTTTGAGATTTTGTTAAGAAGGGAGGGTAGAAAGATGATTCCACTTGAGGTTTTGATGAGGTTTGTTTGGTCTTCTTTCTTTAGTTTTGCAGGATTTATGACTCTATTTGTACTTGACCGTTGAACCATGATCGGACCATCGGCGTGTCCAAATGCAACTCAATGCAAGAAGCAGAACCACGAACAGCATCAAGCTTATCCAGGAGGATCTAGCAAGAGAGGGGAAATGCAGTATCTCTGCTCGTAACCTTTGTGAGTCGTTAACGCATCCAATCGAGGCCTCGAATCCCCTCTTTCCTCACGATAATACAGGATGTGGCTTAACCACAAAGGTAATGCGTGGGCGACATCCCACGCCAAGAAACCATCAAGGGATTCAGCTCGGTCTTCTGACCAAGGTCAATATCGCCATGACTGTGGGATGTTGGTGATGAAGTTTTTGTTTCTCCAAACATGAACACTCAAGAACACGAACAACTACCAACCGACTGGGCATATAAGTTGCTCTACTTCCCTCTCATTTTAGACATTCTCCCTTCCTCAGCAACCTCAACTTGTCAACCCATCGAGGTTTTTCTCTCCAGCTTGCACCAGTAAAACGCACGCACTGCGCTTTCACTGGGCCAGCAAGGTTTCTTCTATTGCAACAACCCGCGTGCAAAAGCATGCATGTCAAGATGCATCTAGTCAAGTTCTTCCTGGCTACTTGCCTTTCTCAGGCATGGAATGCTTCCGCTCGACCACACCCCCAGGCTGAAGAGGCATGCACCCCTCATGATGACCATTGGCATTGTCCTCCTGGTGTACAGCCGCCCACCACTGCTCCTGGTCAGGCTGATCCTACGAGTACTGCGCAGCCTCAGCCGACTATCACCGCTGCCCCAACAACAACTTGCTTGTAAGTATTGCCTTGGTTTGGAGTACCTTTTGTGCTTCAATTGAACCTACAATGCCTGGTATCAGAGGCTGACTCAGACAAGCCCTACAACCACCGCGGTTCCTCAACTGGTAACGCTCAAGTCGAACCTCGAGGACTCCAGAACCTTCCTCCGGTATATGAACCCAAAGTACTCAACCTCGGGTGCAGTCTTCTCAGGTTACTCTGTTCTCTGGTACTCCTCAGAGGGCACGTACACGCGAAGCACCGGAGTCATAACTGTTACCAACACCTTGTTCTACGATTCCAACGCCTTGTCGTCTGAGGGATACGATATCACCACCAAGACATCCACACGAACGACCTGCGTCACCCAAACCACCGCTGATCCATCAGCAACCTGTTCCCCACACGGAGATCACTGGCATTGCCCTCCAGGAGTCGAAGAACCTACGACGCCTCCTCCACAAGAGACAACAACATCTCCCCCCGAAGAGCCCACAGGAACCTGCTCTCCACATGGTGACCACTGGCACTGTCCCCCTGGGGTTGAGGAGCCCACGACGCCTCCTGCTCAAGAACCTACCGGAACTTGCTCCCCTCACGGTGATCACTGGCACTGTCCTCCTGGAGTTGAAGAGCCAACAACACCTCCCTCGCAGGAGACTACGACTACCACAAAGGAGCCCACGGGAACCTGCTCGCCTCATGGTGATCATTGGCATTGTCCACCGGGTGTAGAGGAACCAACCACACCTCCCCCGATCATCACATCTAAGTCAACTGTGACTACAGGCAAGGATGAACCAACGGGAACTTGTTCTCCCCACGGAGATCACTGGCATTGTCCCCCTGGTGTTGAGGAGCCTACTACACCTCCTCCTATCATCACTTCCAAAACGACCAAGACTACGGGCAAGGATGAGCCCACAGGAACCTGTTCTCCTCATGGCGACCATTGGCACTGTCCCCCCGGCGTTGAAGAACCCACAACTCCTCCCCCGGTCATTACATCAAAGACAACCAAGACTTCAGGCCGGGAGGAACCCACTGGTACATGTTCCCCCCATGGTGACCACTGGCACTGTCCTCCTGGTGTTGAAGAGCCTACAACACCACCACCCGTCATTACATCCAAGACAACCAAGACCACAGGCAAGGATGAGCCTACCGGAACCTGCTCCCACCATGGCGACCACTGGCATTGCCCTCCAGGTGTGGATGAACCCACAACACCACCCGCCCAGCAGTCTAGCCCGAAGCCTTCCCCTACGGGAGACGATGGTGATGATGATGGGAACAATGGCGGCCAAGACCCAGGAGAGTGCGTTGCTCACGGTGACCATTGGCACTGCCCCGATGGAGTAGAGGAGCCTCCCTTCCCTCCCGGCCAAGGTTCCGACAACGGAAATGGTGGCAATGACGATGGGCACGACGGTGGTGAAGATTCTGGAGAATGTGTCGCTCATGGTGACCACTGGCACTGTCCTGACGGAGTCGAAGAGCCCCCCTTCCCTCCTGGTCAAGGCTCTGGTAACGGAGATGGTGGCGACAGCGGAAATAACGGAGGCCAAGACTCAGGGGAGTGTGTTGCTCACGGCGATCATTGGCACTGCCCTGAAGGAGTTGAAGAACCACCTTATGCCCCAGGAAAAGAACCAGGGAACGAATCAGGCTCCGATGATGGCCACAGTGATGCCAGTGCTGAAGGCACCGAATGCATCGCCCATGGAGACCACTGGCACTGCCCTGAGGGAGTTGAAGAACCTCCCTATGCTCCGGGAGAAGAACCGGGTTCTGAATCCAGCTCTGAAGGCAATTCTTCTACTGAGTGTGTGGCTCACGGTGATCACTGGCATTGCCCCGAGGGAGTTGAGGAGCCTTCTTACGCCCCAGGGGAAGAGCCTGGTTCTGAGGCCGACTCTGGTGATGGTTCTTCCACTGAGTGCGTGGCTCACGGCGACCACTGGCACTGCCCAGAGGGAGTTGAGGAGCCTTCTTATGCCCCAGGAGAAGAGCCAGGAAGCGAAAGTGATGAAGCTAAGTCCACCAAGTGCACCGCGCATGGCGATCATTGGCACTGCCCTGAAGGGGTGGAGGAGCCTTCGTACCCCCCTGGAAGTGCGTCTCAGGCTGCCGTCTCAAGCCCAACTACGCTGGTCACCGTACCTGAGCCTACCGCGACTGAAGGGTCACCTGCTGTTGTCACGGGCGGAGCCAGCCGATTTGTGTCTCCAGCCCTTTCGGCGTGGGTCGCCATCATGGTTGCCGCGAACCTGCTCTAAACGGTGAGGTTGGCTATGACTTCAGTTGTCCATGTTGAAGAGTTAAAATGTAGATGGCAAGGATGATGGGTCCAACAATGGTTGAGGGGCTCATAGGATATAAGTTACAATTCTTGACATTCCTTGGTAATTTAATACAATCCAGCCGCTCATAAGAGTGTTAATTCTACAATTAGTATCACGTTATGTGACGCATGACCCTGGCCCTTAAATCGCACCACCAAGACGATCAACACGGATGTTGCATTTGGCTAGGATCCCATGATGGTTAACAAGCTGGTACAAACCACGAATCTATTAACAATGAAACAGAGGAATATCTAGCCAGGGATTCAATAGTTAGGAGAATAAATAAGTTTAATTTGTAGTCGATCTCTTTCTGTCCCCTCCTTGCTTTATGATCTAGGGTAGCCATGGCCTCCTCCTACTTACTACCCCAGTGGTCCATGCAGATGTGAGGTAAGGGTCTGGGTCGACGGTGAGACGAGACAGTTGAGAAAGTGAGCTTGTTAGGGTCTTTGGGTGGCCCTGAATCTAGAGGTCACCGGAGAACCTGCTACCGAAACTGTTGTTCACGGTTTGGCTGCCATGTATAGAGCGATCATGACAGCGACTTAACCGTGGCCAAGCTCAGATTGTAAGACCCCAACCCCGTCTGAGAATGGGCCAAGCAGAACCTAGCCGGCGATGATGCCAGCCTTCTAGGGTCCCTTGCCACCGCGATAACGGATGGAAACCCAAACATGACCGGTGCCCGAATCTTACGGTTGCATATCCATGGTTCACTGCACTGACCACAGGGACCAGCGAGGCGAAGTTTACGAAAAGCTTGGGGAGTAGATAATGACACGATAGACGAGGGAGAGATCTCGGGTGTTTTTCTCGGCTCCGCAGTGGCCAGGACCAGAGTCTGAACCTGCACGATATCTCTGACTTGGTGATGAGAGTCTGAAGCAATCGGATCATGATAAGCAGACAAGATGAATCTCATGAATCTACCGCATCAAGCAAGGCAATCTATCACGCCAGGATCAAGGATACCCTAGGACTCCACAGACTCAACGATAGGGGTAAGTCCGAGCCTAGCTCCATTAGGCATAGACGGTGCTACTGGGTCGTGAGAGATCAGTCCGAAAGTCCGAAGGTCCGTAATCGCGGAGATCTGAAAGTCCGACACTTCTTGCAGAGGAACTTGTCAGTAAGTGGAGAAGACTTCACAGTACAGCGGTGATGGTTAGGAATCGGTATCAGGAAGCATCGGAATAAGTTTCCGTAGAACAAGTACTTATTCTCACATCACGCCACAACAAAGGAACTCAAATCAACAACAATCCAATCGATCATTGTCCCAATTGTCCATCTACAATGGCTCGCATCCCGCATCCTTTGTCTCAATTGAGTCTCGAGGAGACGGCCTTGGCACGAGATGTGATTCGTCAATCTCACCCTGACACACTCCTCAACTTCCGCGTCATCTTCCTCCTTGAGCCTCCCAAGGCTGAGGTTGAGGCATACTTGGAGCTTGAACATTCTGGACAGCTCAATGCATCTTCGCAGCGCCCGGCACGATTGGCTCAAGCTTGGTATGATGTTATTGGAAGTTCGCGTGTGCCGCAGTACCATGAGACGGTTGTCGATCTCAGAACAGCCAACGTAACTGAGAAGAAGGTCGTTGACGCCACGAGCCAGGCTAGTCTCTCAACGTGAGTTCGGCAATTTCCCAAACTTGGCTATTTTCTTGCTGACTATCTGTTTTAGGTGGGAATTTGACCAATTGGTCAAGTGCGTTACAGAAAACGCAGAAGTCCAAGCAAAGATCGCCGACTTGAAGCTTCCCGCTGGATTCGAAGTCGTCATTGAACCCTGGCCTTTTGGCGCTCCTGATCCTAGAGATGGCGACGACCGGCTATTCCAAGCACTGATGTTTGCGCAAAGAAGCGGAAACCCCGACTCCAACTTTTACGCCTACCCATTGCCAATCATCCCCGTTGTCAACATTCACAACCTTGAGGTTATTCGCATAGAGACTCCTGCTACAGGTGGCCAGGGTGATTCTTTGACTGAGAGGACGAACTTTGAGGGTATCATCGATCATTGCAATGATGCCGAATACGTGCCGGAACTTCTCCCCGGCGGCACGAGACAGGATTTGAAGCCTCTCACCGTGGTTCAGCCTTATGGACCTAGCTTCAAGATTGATGATGGAAATCTCATCCGATGGCAGAAGTGGCAGTTTCGCGTTTCGTTTAACCCTCGTGAGGGTGCTGTTCTTCATGATCTGCGATATGACGGCCGAAGCGTTCTGTACCGTCTCAGCATCAGCGACATGGTGAGTTTACAAAGACGAGAATATGGATGGTCTCGGATATGTCAAGCTAACTCAATTAATAGACCGTCCCCTATGCTGATCCAAGAAACCCTTACCATCGAAAGCAGGCCTTTGACTTTGGTGACGGAGGTCTCGGCAACGCTGTGAACAATTTGACTCTGGGCTGCGATTGCTTGGGTGTCATCAAGGTAAGCTGATTCTGTTGAATAGGATTGAGCCGGGACTTAAGAGTACTAGTACTTTGATGGCGTCCTTGTTGATCACGAGGGTAAGCCCCAGATCACCAAGAACGTCATCTGTCTTCACGAGCAAGATAACGGCATCAACTGGAAGCACACCAACTGGCGAACCGGTCGAGCTGTTGTTACTCGCCGCCGAGAACTAGTTATCCAGTTCATCATCACCCTCGCCAACTACGAATACATCTTCAACTTCAAGCTCGACCAAGCTGCTGGAATCATGGTGGAGGCCCGCGCAACCGGTATTGTTTCCGTCGTCAATATCGACGCTGGCAAAACTGCACCATGGGGTAATGTCGTTAACCCGGGAGCGTTGGCGCAGAACCATCAACATGTGTTTTGTGTGAGAATCGACCCTTCTATTGACGGTAGCCGCAATACCGTCGTTCAGGAAGAGAGTTTACCCGTGGCGATGAACCCTTACTCCAATCCCCAAGGCAACCTCTACGAAGTCCGCCAGACACCAATCGCCAAGTCGGGAGGATACGATGTTGAGCCCTTGAACAACCGAGTCTTTAAGGTTCAGAACACAAACAAGCTCAACCCAGTCTCGGGCAAACCTATTGCCTACAAGGTCATCACACCAGCTACACAAAAGCTGCTCGCAGACCCTCGAAGCACTCAAGCTCGACGAGCTTTGTTCGCTAAGCATCATCTTTGGGTTACTAAGCATAAGGACGATGAGTTGTATGCTGGTGGTCGGTATACTCTTCTGAGTAAGGATGAGATTGGTGGTGTTGCAGATGCTGCTGCTAGAGATGATGATGTGTTGAATGAGGATGTCGTGTTGTGGAGTTGCTTTGGCTTGACGCATAACCCCCGTGTCGAAGACTGGCCTGTCATGTGAGTCACCAACACCCCGAAGTACCCTCGTTGAGAATCTGTCACTAACAATGTCATTCTAGGCCTGTTGAGATCCTGCAAGTCTCGCTCACACCCGCAGACTTCTTCACTGGAAACCCAGCCCTCGATGTTCCTTCGAACAAAGATTTGGGTTCTAGGTATGCAGATGCTTGCTGCAAGGAGAACAAGTTGTAAAAGGCTTTGTACTTGGTTTGAGCGTGATTAGAGCGTTGTGGTTCAAGTCTTGTGTACGAAAAGAGCGTCTACAGTTGATGGCTATAGTCATTGTAAAGAACATCTCGCTAGTTGGAGTAGAAGCGAGGGAGTATCCCAAAGTGTTCCTAGTCAATTTAAATACAGAATGAGTTAAACAGATCTAATACTAAACTTCCAAAACGCGAACCTGATCAAAGGTCCCGACATGAATACGGCTCTTTATCTTTGGAGGCCCTTGCTGGCCTTGTCATTTCCCCAGCATCCTGCTTTTTCTTCCCATCACTGGATTGCTTTGCATTTATAGAAATATTCGCATAGACTCATTATAGCCACGGGGAGCCAGGATAGTCTATATCCAAGATCATCCGGCCATTGTGATGATCCCACCTCTCATCATGGAGAGTTGCTCACAGGTCTTTCCTCACTCTCGACCCCAACATGTCATTTAAACTTGTCGTCACCACTGCAAGGACTACCAAGAACGCTTGGTTGATTCCCAATTTATTCAGCGAAAATGACTTGGACATAATGTCCCTCGGGTAACCTTCCAGCTGCCTTCATCATGAGGAGACCAGACCATACTTCACCGAATATCGGCGACAGCAACAGACGATTATAGATCATGAGTCCAGGGCCTACTGACGAGTTCCGTTCTCCCCAGCTGATATCTCTTTCATCAATCTCATTGACACTGAACAAATCACCACTCGATTCAGAGGGTGCCCTGTAGGGATTTCGCCACATGATGACCCAAGAAAAACTCATTCCAGTGGAGTTCACCGGTATCCCACATCCCACTACATTCGTCATTTGGGGAGGAACCTTGAAAAGATAGTAGATACGATGTCATTATTGAGATGCTATCTTTTGCGGCATTTTATGAAGCTCAAACATGAGTGCAACGCAATATATCCACGTACTACGTAGCAGTCATGATAAGTCTTGCATTCAGCGTCACGAAAATTTTAAACGACTCAGCTGCCTACGCTTGGACGATGTTACAGAACTCTAGACCACTCAATGCCGACCAATTTAAACCACTTATGGTAAGACCATGATTCAAATCTGGGGTCCAAAACTCTCACTAGGGGCCCCTGCAAAGTCCGAAAGTCCGTTGATAGCGAATTACTCAAGCCCGAAGGTCCATCGTGGCCAAATGCACCCAAAAGTTCGGAACCAAAAGCTTCAATTCCGAGATCCCTGTCTCAACATTGAAAGTATTGCCCGACCGTTGTACGATACTTTACATAACATGTTACGCTTGAACCAATCATCTTGTTGACAATTGCCGTTCCTCGTCTCCAGCTTTAGCCTTAGAGATCTGCGGGGAAAGAGATCGAGTCATGCAGATTAAGGGGACGGACGACCGGCTTTCCCCAGATTTTGAGGATTCTCGGGGCCGTTTCCGAGTCGTTACGATCTCGGCAGTATCTCCAGGTTCTCGTGTCACTAAAAAGGGACCTTTAGGTCGACTATCCCCCCTGTATGTTCTACTATAGAGGATGGCATGCGGTAGATCAGCACCAGTTTGCGCTTGGTGCGACGAGTGATTGATAAGACGCTCGGAAACATAGGTCACAAATTCCTAGATAAGCGACTTTTTGTGTACGTGTGGTAGTGTCTTATCAGCAATGCCCACCCATGCAACAAACGGCATGGACTAGCCGGCTATCTCGTGTCCCAGATAATGCCAGCCTCGATGTGGTAACACGCAATCTACCCCGCAATCTCAGGGGACGAGGGTTTTCCGATTCCGACAAGTACAAAACATAGTCCTTGTCCATTAGGTAGGTGAATCTTTTCATCATCATCAGGGCTTTCATGCCAATATATCGCAATCATGGAGAAAGACGGTATTACAGCGACTCGGACTCGAACGAACTCGGTGTCGAATAAACCTCAGGATGATGATGCTCTTCGCTTGGCCCAGATGGGCCATCAGCAGGAGCTTGAGAGATCATATTCCCTGTTTGCTCTTGGTGCCCTTTGCGTTTGTCTTATGGCAACCTGGGAAGCATTGTCGACTGTCATTGCTACGGCTCTGATTAGTGGAGGAGCCCCGTGCCTGTTTTACAATTTGTAAGTTGTCTTGAAAAAACTCAGAGTTGCCCCTTTAACGCGATGGAAAAGGCTTCTTTCCACGTTTTCTACCATCTGCATTGCTTCCTCCTTGGGAGAAATTGCCTCGATTTATCCCACCGCTGGTGGTAAGTTTAACTGGGACATCCACTGACCTGCGCAAAACTCACAATCTTCCTTTTCAGGCCAGTACCACTGGGTCGCAGTCCTCTCTCCGCTATCGATCCGATCCCCCTTGGCTTATATGACGGGATGGATCTCTATTGGAGGTCAAACCGTTCTTACTTCCTCCGCCGCTTTTGCAGCTGGACTGCAGACGCAGTCTCTGATCATTGTCAATGATGAATCTTACATCCCTCAGCGTTGGCAGGGTATGCTCTTTTACTGGGCTATCCTCACGTATGCCTTGGTCATGAATATCTGGGGCCATAGGCTGCTGCCTACCACGAACACCATCTCAGGTTTGTGCGAAACTCCTATCAAGCGCATGCGGTGTTGACTGTCCCTAGGTGTCCTTCACGTCGCAGGTTTCATCTCGATCCTTATAGTCCTGGGCGTCATGGCTCCCAAGAACTCGGCCTCCTTTGTCTTTACCGAATTCACAAACTCGAGCGGTTGGTCTAGCGATGGGGTTTCATGGCTTGTTGGACTCCTGAGTGCTGTCTACCCCTATCTTGGGTAAGTTTCGTCATGAAACTCAAGTCAAACATTCAACAACCTCTAACTACTCAACTTTGATCAGCTACGATGCAGCATGTCACTTGGCAGAAGAAATGCCCAACGCAAGCCGAAACGTCCCTCTTGCCATGGTCGGAAGTGTCTCCATCAACGGACTCATGGGTCTCATCTACGCCGTCGTCCTCCTCTTCTCGACCGGTCCCCTCGAATCACTTCTACAAACGCCTACCGGCTTCCCATTCATGCAGATTTTCCTCGACGTAACTAAGAGCCGAGCCGGAGCAACTGTCATGTCTGTCGTCATTATCTCGATCGCTATCGCTGCCTCGGTTGCAGGTGTCACATCCACTTCTCGAACGCTGTGGGCTTTCGCTCGTGATAAGTCTACTCCTTTCGACAGGCACCTTAGCAAAGTCAACAAGAGCCTCCAAATCCCCGTTCACGCTGTTGTACTGGTCACTGTCCTGCAGATGTTGCTTGGTTTCATCTACCTTGGCAACACCACAGCTTTCAACGCTATCCTATCAATGGCAATCATCGGCATGTACTCGAGCTACGCTCTTCCCATCATCCAGATGCTTTGGGCTAGAGGTCGCATCATCAGGTCCGATGATTACGGTCCTTTCAAACTGGGCCCCATCTTGGGACCTGTGGCAAACGTCATTAGCCTGATCTGGATTACTGTTGTCATTGTCTTCAGTGTTTTCCCTACTTCTATGCCGGTTTCTTCTCCAACCATGAATTATTCTGTCGTTGTTATGAGCGGCTGGGTTTTGTTTGGTATTGTGTATTATCTCTTGTATGGGCGGCACAAGTTTGAGTTGGCGGCTATTACTGACGTTCTTGATGGAGTTCCTGGCTCAAGAGCTTGATTCGGCAACCTTTTGTATCGAGAACTCTTTGAAAATGATACCGGACCAATCATTGGGTCGTTTTTATTTCTACAGCTCGAGTGGTGTCTTTGTGTAACAAGTAAAGCCTACGGTTGAGGGCTTGTTGGATGATGCTTTGTTATCCCGTTATAACACATTCTTCTTGCTTGTTTTTCTTAGCTCCCAGATAGCACTTCATTTACCTTCTAGCGCAGTCACACCATTGACTGAAGGAAAATATCGTTTCTTCTGCCCTTAACAGAAGCTTATAGTTTTAATCCAAGAGCAAGTTTTAAACGCCCCGTGAGCATACCAAAGTAGATTGTAGAGGCTATGCCAAGTACTTATTATTTCTTTGATGCTTCCCAGGAATTGACTTCCTAACCATTCACTTGAAGCAGACAACCCAAGACTCTTGGTAAACGCTGATGGATTAGTTGGAGTTCGTTCTAGCTTCTCAGAAATAGGGCACTAACAGATAAGAGGCTTATCACGGCCAACCACCCAAGTATCAGCTAGTGGTGTAACGTGGTGGCCAAGCACGCAGGTTGTTGTCATTTCTCACATCTGGACCACTAAGAACTTGGCCATGCACCCATTCGAGAAGCATCATGTGGCCTCGAGGCCAACAAGGTATACCAACTCAACCCGTCTATTTGTGTCCGACAAAGTCTCCGAACAAGGATACGAAAGAGTCCGAAGAGGCACCTGATAGTTATGATTCGCACTGGCTGAGAGAATTTGCGGCAATTGTGCCACCCATGATCTCTCCTCGGCCATTAGCCAACCCTTCCATCAAACATTTATATACCTTGAGAGGTGCTTGCAACCTCCTTGGGTCAAGTCCAGTCTTCAAACCATTCCCACTTAGCGAGATAGGTTCTTGACCCGTCAACGACTTCTCCACGCCCATTCCACTTGTTTAGGCCTTCCATCACCAGCCTCAGGGGCAGCAACACAACATGGCTGACACCAAGGCTCAGTCTGAGCTTCACCAACGCTACAATGAAGGATCTCAGTCTCTCGACGACCCCGAAGTGCAGCACATGATCAACCAGGCGGACGAGATGATGGGCAAGCCCGCACGCATGTTGATGGCACAAGCAGGGCTCGGTCCTTCCACCACCACAAGCTTCAATCTTCTTGACCTTGGGTGTGGCACAGGTCTGGTCGCCTCTTGCGTCCTCGAGGTGGTCCCGCCATCCGTTATGTCGGAGAGCAAGATCCTCTGCACCGATGTCAATGCGCGGTTTGTTGATATCCTCACTCAGCGCGCACAGAGAGACAAGTGGATCAACGTTGACGCGGCCGTCGGCGATGCTCAAGTAAGGTCTCCAATAAAGAGTACAAGTATTTCTTGTCTGATCAAACTAGAATTCGGGTCTTCCTGAGCATTCATTCAGCCATGTGACCATCAACTTCGCCATGCACATCATTCCTGACCCGGCAGCAGTCATACGCGGTAAGTCTTCTCCTCTTCTCCTTAGTCACTTGGCCTCTAACTATTCTAATCCAAGATACGCTTCGAATCCTTAAACCCGATGGTGTCTTGGCATTCAGTGTGCCACATGTCGACAACGGCCATGACGGCGGATGGATACCGGATCTTCGGTCAGCGCTCGAGTCTCTCCCCTTCCAGACGCCGTTTCCAGACCCAATGCCCGTGGCCCTTCACGGCAAGCCACAATGGGTACAGCCCGAGGGTATCAAAGCAGAGCTGGCCAACCATGGTTTGATTGATGTCAAGGTGGAAACCATTGAGATGATCCACTCGGTTGCTAACGCCGAGGGCTTTTTGGCTTCCTTTGCAATGATGATCAAGTGGGTTATCGAAACATATTGGACTGTGGAGCAGAAGCAGCAGTATGGAGATGGGTTTAATAAGTTGCTTGTCGAGCATCTCCAGTCGAAACATGGTGGCAAGAGTTGGGATCTTAAATCAACAGCTATTCTAGTCACTGCGCGGACACCCGAGTAGTTTAATCATAGGATAGTGGCACGACAATAGCCAATACTGAGGGCTGTGTAAATGTCAATTAGTAACCACCTACTAGAGGCTAGATACTAATTTGAAAGTAATAACGGGCTTCAAGCCAAGAAGTAGTGCTCAACTTGGCACACTGTGTTTGTCCAGGTGAATGTAAAGGCCAAAGAACCATTCTTTCCTCTGCCTCTCGACTCCAATGGTCGAGCAACGACGATGTTGATCAGACACCAGAATCATCTTGGAATGGGCCACTGGCATTCCAGTGGTTCGAGGTATTAGAATACCACTTGTCCCAGTTCTCGCAAACCCTCCTCGTTTCTTCCAGTCTCTTCTCAGTCATCATCTTCTTCAAGTCATCCTCCCGCTCCAAAATCTGCAACGCCAAGCCACTCGAGGCATGCCAGGCAATGTGACAGTGGAACAACCAAGAGCCAGGGTTATCAGCCTTAAAGGCAACAACGAGGTAACCTCCAGCTGGGATCAATGCAACATCTCGTCGTGGGGGGTTATCAAACTTGAGTGTCACCCCGTTTGTTTTATTAAGGAGTGTGGAGTCGTTGCCTTGGGCGAGGAGAGCAAAGTCGTGGCCATGGAGATGTAGCTGTAAAACTGTCAGAACAGAGGTAGTAGAGGGGAAGGTGGCTCGTTTGAACTTACAGGGTGTGCAACAGGTGCAAAGTTCCTCTTCTTTCCTGCAACGCTTGCTTTAGGCGCCGTGATGACAAGGTAAACCCATCCATCTCTGTTCTCAGCGGGCACCACCACATAGTCTTTGGGCCATGGAGTCGTCCTGTTGAGCTCGGTAATAGCTGGGTTGGAAAAGTCTACCCACAAGGGGTTTTCTCCAAAAGACCACCAACTAAAGTTGTTTCCTCCGACAGGTCTATCGTCAACCGTGTCGAGCCCAATGTCAAAATCCTTAGACCCTAGATTTTGGTTAGCGACTAGTTTGAATGTCAACATGCCCTACTTACTGTTGTTCAACTCAACCTTTGTAATGTTCCACTTAACGATGGGCACCAGGCTAGTGTAGTTCTCATCACGGCAGTCCAGCTTGTATGGGTCTCTCCAAGTAGTAGGAACACTCGTGCTGCTGGCGTTGTACCGAAGGATGCCCTGACGCTCGTCAGGCTCGTTTCCGACCTCGAAACCTTTGCATCCATCTGCTGGGACTGTGCGGATCCAATAGTTTCCTTCGGTCGATGCCGGGTATTTGGTGGTGTTGAATGGGTCAGCATGAAGAACAATGTGGTATCGTTGACCTAGGTCCCAGATGTCAGTTATACGCACTTCCACGTTACAGAGGTCAACTTACCAATGCCGATGAGAACATGGGTTACGTTATAGGGTTCGATAGGGACAAAGTCGGAACTCATAACCTCGAACTGGTGGTTGTCAATGCTAAAGACGAAGGTTGTGTCGACGGATGTGTTGATGACACGAAGGATATACTTCTTGCCCTATGAGTGCATGGTTAGTACCCTCCATGTGCTATACACATATGATACGGTTGTACAAACCCTGGCCACAGTCATGTTGAACCGCTCGCGTGGGAAACTACCAGCAAAGTTTCCTATGACTCGTGAGCGACGGAGATACAGTTGAAAAGCAGAAACGTACCAACTCCATTGATCAGGATACTGTTCATCCTAGGGAATGTAGGAATACGGGTCAGTTCTCGCTCCCAGTCCTGGAACGCACTTCGATGGTTCCAGTCTGTGATCAGAATGGGGTCTTTTGCCTCGTCGTAGTTGGCCGATGATGGCCCGTGGATGGTTATAGGTCCCGCCAGACCATCAGCATACTGCAGAGAGTAATGGCTGTGATACCAAGAGGTTCCGTACTGGAGAGCGCGAAACTCATAGGTGAATGAGTCGCCTGGGGCTATTGGGCACTGCGTAACGCCATTCACACCATCCATCTCCATTGTCTCTTTCTGCCAGAGACCGTGCCAGTGGATCGTGGTGCCGTTGTACTGGAGCTTGTTCTTGACATGGACTCTAATGAGGTCTCCCCAGCATGCTTGGACCCAGGGGCCTGGGTAGGCTTGGTTAAAGACCTTGCCTTCAGGGTTGATTACGCCGTCTCCGTTAATTTTCATGTGGTCAACCTCGAGATGGTACTGTCGCCATGGTGGTCAGATAAGAAGCGATGGTCATAGTGATGGAGTCTGCTTACTTCTCTCAAGACCCCCCGCGGGAATTTCCTCTCATAGTCTGTGTAGATGTCGTATTTTTCCCCAGTCTTGTTATTTTTGAGCCAGCATCGGCGGTCATTCTCCGTTGAGCATGGCACCCAGTCAGGTCCAAGAGCTGGATACTTGCAAGTCAAATTCTTGGCTGTATCCGGACCATGAGGTGCTGGAAAAATGGGGTATTCGGGGATAGCTTGATCAAAGGAGAAGATGGGTTGCTGGACGTCGTCATGTTGACCGAAAGGTATGGAAAAGAATGTGGCAACGCAAAGGATGAATGCTCTACAGGCCTCGTAGAGCCCCATGTTGGATAGTTTTCAGAGTATTTCTCTCTAGATGGATGTTTAGACAAGTACGAAGGACTTGAACTATGAGTAGGAGAGAGGAGAGAGAAGAAAAGAACCATGTCTTGGAGCTGTCGTTTCCTTCTTTACATGCCCTCGCAATCGAATTCCCCCCTCACTTGTCTCCAGGTTCAGCTGCGTACGGACTATGTGATAAGCCACGCCAAGGTCAAACGTGATGAACATGCCTTAAGGCTGTCTTGGAGTGTCTATCACTAGCATACAGATCGAATCCGAAGCACGGATTACAGCCATATGGTGGAGCTGGTCTGAACCTAAAGGGAGCTATTGGATGTATGCAAGCCCTCAACGATAGCGCAGTTCGAGCAGACTTTAACCCCTGCCGTCAGCCGCACCGAAACGGGCTCTAGCCCATGCCACTTTTGCTTTTCCCCTCTCCAAACATGAATGCTATTCGTTGACATGCTTCGCGTGATGGAAGCAGGGGATACGTTTTTGTCGAAATTGTTCCAGGCTAGCTAGCCGCATCGTGCCGTCCCGTGCAGGCGAGGCCATCACATCCACTTGTTTGCATTGCATCAACAGTCAGTCAGCCAGCCTCAGTTCCTCGTTTTGCCAAAGACGGATGGAGGAAGGTGCTTTTGTTGCTGTCGGTGACCAATGCCGGACTCCTTGCTTAACTTGATACAGCTGACGCGCCGATCTGCAACGGCATTTGAGACCTTGCTGATGTTTATGACGTGTGAATCACTCGTATCACCCTTGGCAGAGCTAAGTGGTGTCTTCAAGCTTCCACCGCGCAGTTTGACGGGATTAAGCTGATGAGCGATTTGTCTTTCCCTGGTCAGCCTAAAGAGAGTATATATAGCCCACTCGAAGGAGACTTTCTAAAAATATGAAGGTACGAGGACGCGCTGAGCCTTAGAAGCGGAGGGGCAGACAGCGATCGCCCGTTAGACTCCACGTGGCGCAGGCACAACACTGTCCCAGAATCCTCAGTTGGCGCCGTCACATATAAGGCGATAGAAGGTTTTATGGCAGAGACCGTTTGCGTACGATGTATTATCAGATCTAAAAGCAATCAACGAATCCTTTGAAGTACAATCTCTTGGGGCACCCATCCTCAAGTTTCCCTCCTGGATACAAAGCAGAGGACAGAGGGCTTGCATATTGTGAGAATTAAAAAACTAATATACCCTATAGGATCACGGCTTGGGAAGAAACGGCTGGAATGCGGAAAGATAGTATCATGCCTTTCCCACCAGCCCATCCTGTTGGGGGCGGTCCCAACCTCCGCTCCAGGCTAGAACCTACCGACAGAATGTCCGCCGCGCCAAACCAGATGAGCAACCCAGATCATTAACATTAACCAAAACATTTTCCCTCAACCATCTTTGCAAAAGTGACTGAAGGCGCGTCCACCAGCCTCCAAAAGATATCAGCAAGCCAGATGAGGATAGGGATGTAAAGGGCAATGGCAAACAACCATGAACATTCCTTCCAAAAACCGGGCTCCCTGTCAGTAAAGTTGTTCCACATGAAATCTATCAGAGGCTTCCCGATAAACTGGTTTCCGAGACCATGTACCAGGTACAGGGAGAATGATATCTTTCCCATGTAGTTGATCAGCCTTGTCTCCAGGACGCCTTGGCATCCCTTGATGAAGCTGATGGCCCAGATAACAGTGGTGGATCCGATCGATACCCACACATTTACTGCGTAACCCGGGTTGTTTTTGAAGAGACTTGCCATCCACATCCATCCTGGAGTCGATTCTGCTCCCTTGTTTGGGAACGAAAGGACGTACAGTCCCAAGATCAAGATGAAGATCAGGCCAGCTTTTCGACCGGCTTTTTGGGCTTTGCTGCTGATCTTTCGATACCATGGAATCTTTCCAGGAGCCTTCTCCAGGTCGAAATCTTCAGTCCAGGTTCTTTCTATATCGCTGCTGTTGATGTTGCTACTGCTGCTACCGCTTTCCCCGGCGGCAGGTTCAGAGAGCAACAAGAGATTGCTTTCTGCCACGACCATTCCTGCCAGGAACAAGGCCGTGTTCCATTGTTCTTTTGCCATGAAGTAGATACATAGGCAAGCCACAGTCACCATTCGAACCCAAGCTCTGCACCGCGAAAGGCCCAGGATAGTTACGAATAAGATCATCGATCCGCGGAATTCGATCGGGATTGTCCAAAGGTGTCCATTGAAGTGAAATCCGCCGCTTGTAGTTACCAATGTGAATGGATTCACGATCCGATCGATATCATGTAGCAGGTGCTTCGTGTCGGACTTCAATGTTGACCCCTTGTGCCTCTTTGGGGAGATATTCGTGATGTGGGCCAGGTAATGAAGAAATAGCGATGTGAAGCTGGGAATGGCTAGTCGAATTCCACGACGGAAGACTGATGATGATAATCTCTTCAATAGTGTGCCGTGGTCTTTCTTGTGTATGAACTTCAAAGGCGAGAATGACAGGGCATATCCGGATATGACGAAAAAGATGGCTACCATCGCACGGCCGTGGACAATGAGTCGTATGAAGGGCAGTTGCATAACCAGATGCTTGTTCTCTCCAGGAGCACCATATCCCCATAGGAGACCCGGGTGCCCATACATTGTGTGGTGGAAGAGAAACACGAAGAAGGAGGCCACACCGCGAAGACCATCTAGCCAATCGGTACTGATCCGACTGCTTCCAGTTTGACGTGTACCAGATTGGCCCGGCCCATCTTCTTCCGAGTCATCGCGTTGTAGAAAGCTGGGTACCAAGATTTTCTGAACCTTGTTGGCAGCTACTCTCCAAGGGCTGGCAGGAGGTGGTGGTGGCAGAACGAGGGAATCGAGGCTCGATCGAGAAGAAACGCTGCCGATTGCATTGGTCGCACTGTCAATCTCGATCTCTTCTTGCCGTGGAAGGGCCGTATATTCTGACTGGCTCATGATGTCAGACGTTAAAAAAGACTGACAAGAAAACCAAGGAAAAACCAAGAGTCGCCGAGAATGCGGGTAAGGGGGAAAAGAGAGGTTGCAGGTTTCGGCTGCTGCACCCCAAAATACATATATAGTCTACACTTGCTTCCCCCTGATAATCCTGTGGTATGGGCTACATCGGTTATTTGAAAGCCAATGTCGTGTTAAAACCGAGGTTTTTGCCTTTGTGGCTGAATAGCTCACCGAGAGGCAAAAGCGACATTGTACACAGATGCCCTACGAGCAGCGTGATAGCGAAGTTTGCTCCGCATTAAAGTCACATTCCAGCTTGCCTCTTTGCAATCCACAGGGCAGCCATTTCTGTGAAATTGGTGTAGTATTAAACCTAATGCCACACAAACATCTTAATATCTCCTCTCCTTCCATGATTAAGCCACTTAACCAAGCCGTGTACATGCTGTGCGATATTCTACCTATATTCTGGGTTCTATCGTTTAGTGTTGACGCAAGCGGAGCTGAACACTTCTCTGGTGAGCAGTCTCGGTAGTAGCAAACTTCCAAGCGGGCACACCACGCTCAAAGAGCTCATCCAACTCTTCGTATGTTCGTCCCTTGGTCTCTGGGAATAGGAGGATCGTGGGGATGAGGTAGACAACCGTGATGCCTCCGAAGAAGAGACCGATCTTCTGACCCCAACCGGCGTTTTGGTTTGACAACATGAGAGGCACCGTATAGTTCTAAAAGGATTAGCAAGACTTCAAAGATAGCACAAGAACCATGAATGCTTACAAACAAGACACCACTAGCAGATTGGATAATAGAAGCGAAAGCAGTTGACTTGGCGCGGAAGAGGGGACTCGAGACTTCAACCAGACTGATCCAGCCTATCATGAATAGATTAGCAGATGTTTCTGAAAACCATGCGTAGACCAAGACATACCAATCGGAGCAAGTGAAATGGCATAGATGAAAGCCCAGATGGCGCAGAGAGTAACCAAAGCAGCACCCGTGGCCGTGTTGGCCTCGAGGAAACCAAGACCACCAACGATGAAGCAGAGAACACCCATCGCGATTCCACCATAGATGACCAGTGTACGACGACCAGCCGTATCAACCAGATAGAAGGATGCGATGATGCCAGCCACCAGAACGAGTTGAATAATCAAGTTACCAAGGAAGGGATCATCGAGCTTTGCAAGGGCGAAAAAGTATGTCGCGTAATTGAAGAAGAGAGGCGCGCCAACAAAGTTCTGGAAAGTAAACGGCAATGTCGCAATGATAGCTCTCTTGATGTTCAACCAAGTAAAGAAGGCTCGCCATTGGTTATCGGCGTGCGCTTTTTGGAGCTCGACGGATTTGTCGGTTTCGTACTTGATGACGTCGTATTCGTGGTCAAAATCGTAGCCTTCGACGTTGCCGATGAGTCTTCGTAGAGACTTTTTCGCATCTTCGGGTCTATCGTGCATAGCGTACCAGACTGATGAAAAAGTCAGCTATCGCAGATTACGCGAGGGTAAATCGGCGGGTTATATACGCACCTGGCGACTCGGGGAGATAGAGCATGGGGATGAGCCAGAGGCCACAGAAGACAAACTCGGAGTAGAATATGTTGCGGAACTTGAGTGGGGTAGTATCCTTAAGGATCTTGAGACCAATGGCTAGGAAGAGTTGGCCGATAGCAAAGAAGAGCGAGAAGCCACCGAGGAGGGCACCACGGAACTGAGGCAGAGCAGTCTCTGAAAGGTAAATCATGATGGAGGAGCTAAGAAGACCCGAAGCAAACCCTCCAACCAATCTAGAGCACAGAATGAGTTCCCAGCTCTTTGCGACAAGGGCGAGGACGATAGACTGAAGAATCCAAACGTAAGTATCTGACTGATGACGACCAGAGAGGAGAAGGTGTTTCGTACAATGGCGAGGAATATGGTCAAAGCCCACATGTTGAACTTGCGACCGAACCGATCGGCCGTAATCGGAGCAATCAACTGGATAATAATCTGCGACGCAAAGTTCATGGCTTGCCAAAGCGAGACGTGGGTTGAGTTGAGGGCTGGGGCACCAGTCTCGGGATCGGTCACGGTAGCGAATTGCTCGATGAAGCCTTCGTTGGCAATGATACTTCCGATAACGGAGTGTCCGTAACCAGAGTACCTGTTGATAGAACATCATTAGCCAATTGTACTTGACAAGTGATAGAAACAAGATTGACGTACATTGCGCCGATTGATACCATGAGGCCGGTTGCGTAAAGACGCCAGAACTTCCTCACGGCCTGAGCACGCGTCAAGCCCGCAAAGGCAGAGGTAATTGGGGTTATTTCATCGTTGGGCTTTTCATTTTGGGGGACATCGTCGATGTGGTTGAGCTCGTCGGCTTTGGCGACGCTGGACTTGTCGCAGTGATTGTCCATGCTGTGTCAACGCGTCAAGGTGGGCAAAGATTGATAAAGCAGGTCAGGGAATTGAATCCTGTGATTGGGTATGAACTTGGATTGAACCTGGAATTAGAGTCCAAGACTCAATCTTCTTATACAATCATGGAGGAAGCTCATCTGTTCCTGGGACCATTGTTGATGGATCAGATGGCTGTCAGTACCGAGTGTCTGGATCGAGACAGACCATTGATGTGGGGATGGGAGTTTCTCCGAGCTCTTCTGTTTTGAGGTCCGGAGAAATAGACGATCCCCAGATGGACCCAGTCATGGGGTATTCTCCGGTCAGTAGCTCTTACCTGATTGGTTCTCGGAGAAATTGACACGAGGAACGCGTGGAGATTCACAAATTGAACGCGGTAGTCTCCCAACTCAACCCCTTTCCCCGCGTTTATCACCCTACTATGTAACACAAATCCCCGGATCACCGCTTCTCCAAGCTCTGGCCGTTCAAGCCGTCAGTTCCTGCCGAGGCCAAAGCCACTTCCCGAGCCCAGCAATGCGGCTCTATCCATTTTATCCGGAGTGTGTTCAAATTAGCCGCCCATTTCTTAAAGTGGGATAGTGTCACATGGCTAACCCCAGATCAAAAAGACACATGACCTGGGGAAAATAAATACGCGTAACCTGTTTTGTTTACGTACCTCTTTCATCGCAGGGTCAGGCCATCAGATCAGGTCAGTTGGAGAGGTGATTTTTGGCTAGCCGATGTAGATCCGTTGAACCGGTCACAAGAGGACGCACTTTTCCCTTTGAATCCTGGACGTGTTGCCGTACCGTACATGAAGCATGGTGCCTCGCATCAGCAGCATCGGCACTTGTATGTCACACAGCCGCTCTGTCAAGTCTCTCATCGTTGGGCAGTAGAGCTTCTAGAAATCTATAGTCTCTCCATCACCTTCATTCAGCCTTTCCATCTCGGCATCCTTCACATATGAGTGGGATTAGGTGGTGAACCTATTAGTCGATAGTTTAGTCGAGACGTGATCGCATCGGACCGCCGGAGAAATCGGTGGATCGAGGTATCAGGTCAGGTGTCAAAGCGGCTAGGCCCCACACAAGTCACGGTAGATGGCATTGATTGATCTTTAATCCAGGTTGCACATCACCTTACAGTCACAAAGACAGGTCCATGATCCATAACCAAGAGAACCCATATTTTACAGAACAATCTTCAACTTCACGCTGTCTTGGTTGTATGTTACAAGCAGACTGGAGCGTGTGGTCGATTGCAATCATCCTACCCTGTACCAATTCATAAAAAACCAAGGGGCGTTAGTATAATAGAGGTCTGGTCTTGTGAGTGGAAGCTAATTTAAACATTATGTGAAGTTTTATTTTATACCTAAGCTGGTGATTTTTAAATCCCGGAACTATTGCCTGTCTATGGATAATCTTATGACTTGAATCCTAGTAGGTATCTAATTGCCTTTCATGGCAACATTCTGCATCCAGCAGAATTGTGGGGGTGTGGGAGAGAAAGATTACATAAGCAGCCAACTTCGAGATTTTTATCTTATTGCCTAAAGAGTAGCTCGTAATAGCCTCATTGTCGCGTAACGACAACAAAATAAAACGCCATTTTCATCTCAACATGCTCACAGAAGCAATACTCCCTGCAAAATAGAACCAGCATCTCAATGCGCCCAAGTTCGCGTAACTAACTATGTCTCATCCTAGGATGAGTTCTCTGTCTTCCAGAGGCTGTCTTTCCCAAACCTGTTGCAAAACACGTCCCAGTCCCTTGCGATATGCTATCCCATCAACCCATTCAACCCAGAGGACATTGATAAAGTCGTAGTCTTCCTCCTGGTTAGGAAAGGCATGCCCTTTCGAAATCGCCACAACCTGAAATGCTTGTTCTTTGTGTCTCTGTTTGGCGGTGAAGCTGTCATGATTCTCCACGTTCGTGGATAGGTTCTTGAGCCGGCGAAGGCCGTATCGGTGTGACTTGTTTGTGTACTGTACCTCAGTCGCTTCGTCTCCCCCGTCCTCCGCATCTATGCCCGAAGAAGTGGTACCCGCGTGCAAGACGAGATAACCGGCAAATAGCCCGCTCTGATCTTGGAGATATATATCAATAGGGTCATTTGCAAAGTTCTTCGGAGAAGTAAAAGGGTAGCTCTTTTCCCAGCCGAGAGCCCTTGCGTCTGGGTTTTCTTGTAGCGCCTCCTTGGACGGCCCCCTCCAAAACAGGCCCTTCTGTGTCCGACAGGAAAGGTACCTTCCCCACTGACAATCGTTTGAGGTTTGGCTTGATTTGATTATTGGAATCGGGTACCAAAACTCAGTCTCCGGGGCATCGTCATGCACATAGTAGAAGGCCGGAGTTTCTTCTCGGGGTTTCCAAGGCCGGAAGTATTTATCATCTGTCACCATGGACCTGTCGCTTTTCAATCTCGTCCAGCCAGGGGGTAGATCTCCCTCCTCCCTATTCAGGAAGCGTTGTCTGTATTTGAACCACTCATTGTGATAGGGTATGAGCTTCGGCTCAGATTCCTTCGTATCCCGAGCGTACCATTGCACCAAGGGCTCTGTCCGGCATTCGTCGGAGTAAAAACACATAGTTTTGCTGTATCGGATGTAGTCGCTCGCTCCGATCCAGGACGAATAGTCTACCGCTGTGGCCCAGCCAGCCCAGGACCAGGTCGGCGGGCACTCCCCTTGCGCCTTTGAAGGGACTTTTCGGTATACCTTGTTGCGGGAACCAGGCTGAGGCCATTGGGTATAGGTATTAACCTTCCAGAGAAGCGCGGCATCGAGAAACATGATTGGGAGGCCTTGAATGAAGCCTCCTAGAAAGATATTGCTGATAGCAGTTGAGAATCCGGCAAAGGCGCTCAATGTATCCTCTGGAAAGGTGAATTGTCGCGCCCCATAGGTTTGCACAAGCCCATTCAGTCCTGTGATGTCTGGAAAGGCAGCGTTCAGCATAACTTCTCCGATCACACCCCAGCCAGACCCCAGAAGCCTTGGCTCGTGATCATAGTTTAGGTCTTCAGTCCAGACTACAGTACCGCAACTCCATTGGACCGAGTCGTCGCTGAAAATGAGGCGTCTGGGAGAAAATAAAGCCTCTTGAAAGGTCCAGCCTCGCTGACACCATGGCATTAGGCCTGTCGTATACTCTAGCCGTTCCACGAAGCGATAGCCACCTGCGGATGCGGTTCGAACATGGAGGGAGCGAGGTTGCGAGATATTCTCAAGCCCCCGGAGGCCTTCCCAAGCATCTGCTGCTTGGGCAGAAATTATCGTCAGTTTAGCAGCCGCATAAATCGACGACATGTTGGCGATCTGGTGATGTTTGGATACCCCATCATCTTGGACAATGCATAGTGCATCGACCCATAAATATCTTTCCCCGAGGAACTTGACGAGCTCGATCGAATGGCAAATGGTGCGGGCAACTTGGTGGGCTAGCGGACCTGTAGAAAGGGCATTTTCCTTCTGAAGCTCGGTCAAGTTGCTACGCTGTGTCATCAACATCTTCTTGGTGCCCCATATGTAGCTCAAAGCAACATATTGGTATCTGGGCTGTACAGGAACCAAGCAGTACTTGTGGGTGTCAACGAGCCATACAGCATGGGAAGCAGGTAATCTTCCTGAGGCTAGTGTCTGCCCGCACTTGGAGTCGTGCGTTATGCAACACTTGTCCTTCCACTGACGAAGAATGGCTGAGTCAATCCAAGAAGAGTCATTGACGCGTCCGTGCCCGATGTCGTTTCCACCTGTCGAGTGTTTGACCAAGTTGAAGTGGAATTTGGACAAGAAATACTCGTCAAAGCTGATACAGAGTCCAGGTTTATCGTTGTCGGCAGCTAGCTCAAAGGTCGTGTAAGACCTTCTTTCTGGGAAAAAGTCACTGAGGAGTTTCGGGTGGATAGTACAATTTGAAATTTGACGAAGTTCCCCAATCCTGTTTATGCCAGATGGAAGTTGAGTATAAGAAGGTAATGAACTCAGGCGCTCAATCATCTTGAGGCATACGTTGCAAATAGGCTGACCTTTACCTGCAACGTGCCGGTCGTTAGCATGACATGGAAACATGTTAGATGGTCCAAGTTTGTACCTATCTGGCCAGGCTGAGGGTTGTTTTCGGGGATGTGATCCATCATTTCGTTGATGTTCCTTGATGTGGCGTGGCAACTCCCTGTGCGGAGGTGAGTCTGGCTGCTAGAGTAGTTATTATGATGAACAGGAGTGAGCTAGGGGCCAAGACATGTTAGAATTTGGCGATAGACCGATGTGGTTGGATTGGTTGTCTTCTGCGGGGAGGACAGTGTCATCTATCAGTTTAGGCATTGATCATGACAGATCATCAGGTTGGGGCTGAGCGGGTTGCAGCCTGAGGCTGACGTGGGATGCAGGTAAGATCCAATAACTGGTCGAGTTCTTAGGCCGCCTCACTCTACTCGTACGGGCCTCGCTGTACTCCAGTTGGCAGATTTTAGTCATTGATCTTTTAGTGGTAGTGGCGGCGACCGATCCTACAAGGCTTTTTTGACCGTTGGTCGCGTCCCTGCACGACTAGGCGATGCCGCGAGGGCTTCGGAGAGTAACCCCTACCATTGCTAAGGAGTGCTCATATATTTCGCCAATGGTTCCAGTGGTTGTGGTTTGCGATACTATTTGCCTAAAGTAGAGTTACACATAAACATGAAGCACTGGCTGTCAGTCAGCTGTAGGTCGTGTTCATTTTGGGCGGAGCTGACGGTTTGCGGTAAACGTAGGAGAACAGGTAGATGACCTGGGTGGCATATCAAGGGAGCGGGCTGGATGGTGCCTCAAGGTATAACGGCGGCAGACATTGACACATAGTTGATACTTGAGCCGTTATTCTTCAAAACTTTTGCGCTGCAAGACCGTATTTAGCTACTGCAGCCTGACATGGTTTGTGTTTTGAATACATAACATCGCAAATACCATAAAGCACACCAGCAGACTAAAATATTAAAGTGAGCCTGAGAAGCGATTGATAACGCCTTTAATCACTTGTGATTTCTTTCCACGATCCTCATAGCTCCCCTTTTAGTTTCTACGTGTGGCTTGGATTATATCGGTATCACCGGTCTTGTTCCGCGGGTGTTTAGCTGACGGGGAACTATTGTTTCACGGTTGGCGCTATTGAACGCTACTGTGGATCTACTGGGAATTCGGCTCCGAGGTACGGATATTTAAAGAGACAATGGCGATGCCACCAGAAGCACAACATGAAGATAAATCGACTGTCTCATTTTCGAGGCTTTGTGGAATTTCTCTTGTGCTATTTTTGATATGCCCATAAAATGATTAGATGCAGAAGCTATGGACCTGTTGTGTTCCTTTGATCTGCATCTGAGTCTTGATCTTATCCATCAGACCCTGGCCAGAAGTGGATGCCAAAGACAAACTATTGAATGGAGACCACCAGATCTAAGCAACTAATGGCCATGCCACGTACGCAAGTGGATGTTCATTTCGGAAATGATTCTATCATCCTTGACACTGATAATGTTTAAATCGGTTTGGTCCCAATCTATGAGATGAGCACTCTCGCCATTCTCTTCATCCAACTTCTAGACTTGCCCCTAGTGTCCGCCGTTTGCAATGATCTTCTCCAAGGTCTTCATTGCCATCACGGCTCTGGCCGTCAGTGGCTCGGTCAACGCCAGCCCTTGTCGTCCCAGCTCTGGGGCCTCGTCGTCCACTCTTTTGTCCACCTCTACTGTTTCTGCCTCGACTGAAAGCACCGCCTCGACTGAAAGCACCGCCTCGACTACAGCCGAATCATCGACCACTGCCACAGAGACGGCCACGACTACCGAATCGTCGACTGTGGCAGAGTCCACTTCCACAGGTGCCTCGACTACCAAACTCTCTACGACGACCGCTGAGACCTCCTCAGTTGAGACCTCCACTACTATTGAAGTCTCTTCAACCACCGCCGAGACTTCAACAACTGCTGAAGCTTCTTCGACGACTGCAGAGACCTCCACCACCATACAGACCTCCTCGACTACTGCTGAGGCTTCCACGTCCACGGCTTCGGTCTGTGTGGAGCCCACAAACTATGTCCGAAACCCGTCCTTCGAAGACGGTGACGAGCCATGGCGGTACAGTTCGACAGTTGCCAGGGAACTCACCTACAACGGGGATGGCGACTATACTCTGTACGTCTTAAAACCTCTCAACCGCGATACCTGACTAACAAACAATGTAGCTCCATCTCGCTCGTGGAAGCGAGCGACGTGCAATACGCCGAGCAGGATATCCAAGGCCTTACTCCTGGTCTTGAATACAAGTTGACCTACCAGTGGTGGACTCCATTTCTTTCTACTCCAAACGGCTGCTATTTCTACGCCCAGGCTTTTGATACAGAATACTCGGACACCAGCCCGGTGCCAAGCCCCAGCGACTACTTTGTCGATGGCCCGTCTTTCACATTCAAGCCGGCATCCTCGATGCAGACTATTAGCCTTGGTGTTTTCTGCGGCTCGGATGCTGTCTGGTCGTTGAACATAGACTCGGTCGTGATTTTGCCCGTTCAGCCTGTTTGTTCTCAGAATGATTAGGAGGGAGAGGGAGACGAAAACGACGACGGTGGACTTTTACTAGACACATTAATACACAATCTAATAGGCTTGTATATACCGCCGTGGTCATTTAATATGGTTTATACTGCTTCAACCGACCATAATTGTGAAGCCTTTGGTCTCGAGCCCTTTATCATTTTGGTCTTTGAGACACCCTGAGATAAAGTTATGCTCTTCTGTCATGTGACGGGATCTTCCTCACTTGCTCATCATGATATGATTAGTAACAATAAAAGGACAGGAATTACCTCGGACGGGAGTACTTCCTCCTCCACACTGGCCAAGTGGATGCTGGGGTAGAAATGGGGGTGGGCTTTCTACTCCAACAAGGCGACTCGGTTCCCCATTGATATTGCCGAAAATGTTCATCAAGGCCATCAAGACGGCATTTGCAAAGCCTGTTGACATATATCAACTGTAACAATCCTATTACTGGGAGACTTATCATTGTATTCTTCACTCATCTTCATTATGGCGGCTCAAAATAATACATCGAACGGCAGCCCAAATGGCGTCAACTCCAAATCTTTCGGCTTTATCGGGCTCGGGATTATGGGATGGGGCATGGCTAAGAATTTGAGGGCCAAGATTCCGACCGAGTCGGTGCTCAACGTTTGCGAGATCAACAAAGCTCGATTGGATGAGTTTGTATCCTCAACACCTGGCAAGATTCAGGTCTGCGAAAGTCCACTCGAGGTGGTTCAAAGCAGTGTGAGCGACGATGCAGAATGTGAGATGAACTAGTCTAATAAGTCTCTAGGATGTGATTATTACCATGCTGCCTCGTGGAGAGCATGTTCTTCAAGTTTTTACAAACCCAAAGAATGGTCTTCTCTCGACCACCTCTTCTGGAGCAAAGACTTTTATCGACTGCTCTACCATTGACGTGAAAACGTCAAAGGAAGTGGCCGCCACGGTGGAAAAGTCCGGCCGGGGAGTATTTGCCGACGCTCCTGTCTCGGGAGGACAAGGCGGTGCCAACGGAGGCACCTTGACCTTCATGGTGGGTAGTACCCCGGGGGTCTTTGACACAATCAAGCCCATTCTCGAGAAGATGGGCAAGCCGGAAAACATCTTTCATTGTGGCGGCTCCGGTGCTGGACTGGCTACCAAGCTCATTAACAACTACCTCTCCGCCATCAACATGATTGGAGTTTGCGAAGGCATGAACATGGGTCGACTGTACGGCCTCGATCCCGTTCTTCTTGCGGGAGTCATCAACAGTTCTACGGGGATGTCGCGGAACAGCCGGGAACAGAACCCAGTGAAGGGTGTCTCCTCCGTAGCATCCTCGGCCACTGATTTTGAGGGTGGCTTCTCTACAGAGCTCTGCCACGGCGTTCTCCAGATGTCGATGGAACTCAGTGAGCAGCTTGGTGCCAAGAGTATGTTGGCACCGGTAGTTAGGAGCATGTACGATTGTGCTGTTCAGAGTGAGAAGTGTCAGGGAAAGGACTTTAGGAGTATTTACCGGTTGTTTTCGGAGGAAGAAGGACAGGAGTTGCTAGTGGGAAGTTTAAACAAGGTTAATGGGAGTAAGGAGTGATAGGTAAAGCAGAGATTTGATTGCTCAGCTTTTCACATCGCTATGATGAGTGTTTATCAATCCATAAGTGGAAGCAAGAAGGGACCGTGATATCGATGGAATATCTTCATAGATTGAGGTGCAAGTGTGGGATATATGCCGAATAGAATTGTGGTTTGGCGACTTGATCTTTACGGCTACTTGTAGTCTACTCTCTAATCCATTCTGCGCACCCTCTACTTCGAGCGCATCAGAGAGCGCCAGGAAAGAATCGACCTTCACTCTTCGCTTGTTTTTCCCATGCTCCATCGTGCGCAAAAATAACCTCAACTTCCTTCATATCTCCAGGATCTCGAATCATCTCTCTGATGACACGAAGAGTCTTCTCGGCTTGAGCCTTATCCTGATGGATACAGCAGACTACCCCCGGGTATGCTGCGTCGTTCCAAGTCGCCACGTCCTTTTCTCCAGTTAGGAGTCGTCGATCATGGCATGAATCTCCGGCTAAGTACACATGTTTACCGCTCTCTAGTCGGCATAAGAGGTTGATGTGGCCGTCGATGTGCCCTGGCGCCGAGACGACATGGACACTTCCGTCGCCAAAGATGTCCATAGCGGCTTCGAAATGACCCTTGCGGTGCCAAGGCTGAGAGAAGTAGCCGGTTAATTGCTCGGCTTGGGTTGTCAGAGTGGTCTGTTCCTCCAGCGGCGGAGGAGTTGCTGGCGAGCCAGTTGAAGGCAGCTCTATCGTTCTCTTCATGTCCAACATACCCTCCTCGAAGTGATTATGACTTCCCGCAGTGGTCTCTCGCTTGCCATTGATGAGCTTTGCCGCACCTGGCCCAATAACATATGTTGAGCTGGGGTAATCAGAAGGTGTTCCGACATGGTCCCAGTGAAGATGACTGAACATGACAATGTCAATATCGTCAGGCCCTAGACCACCATCCGAGAGTGACTTGAGGGTGCCTGGGTCTCCGGAAAGTGGTTGTCGGGTCTGAGCATGCTTGAATATGGGCGCAGCATAGTCATCGAGCTTCCGCCGGATGCCGAGATCAAATACGATCCTGGTGATTTTCCCGGATTGTTGGTCCGTATGCTGGATCAAGAATGAAAGGGACGGGACTGTTGTCCGTGCCGAGGTATCTTCTAGAGGCGTGACAAAGAAACGTTCTGGCAAAGTCAGGTATCCTGCCTGGAGGGCGTGAACCGAGACGAACGACATGATGAGTATCTGTGACAAGATGCGGAAGCAGAGTCAACGAGATAATAGAATGATAGTCGTTACATAGATATGCTATCTGTTTCTAAATAACAAGCTCGACAGCCTTTGTAAACGCCGAGCTCCAGAAGAAGCCGAGTACGTGCTGCTATGACGAACCTCATACTTACCCCAAATGATGACCCGCTGGAGGATGTTATCCCCCCTGTCCCACGCGACAGCACCACCAAAAATGGTGACACATTTTTACCCCGAGCTGCTGGAGGAGAAAGACCCACGTTCATTGACGACACTTTAAGCAACATAAAAATACGACTCCATGTCCGTGCATTTATCCATCATTTATGTGAAGAACACGCTTCAAACACTGTGAAGTTGGTTAAACACGTTCATCACATACCCTTTGGGAAATCAAGACATCATTACCAAAATGTCCACCGAAAAGAAGTTTGACAACCTCCACACCGAGATGTTCGATCTCGGTCTCCAAAACCGCCGTGAGGTCGTTGGAGACGCCTACGTCAACGCCGCCCTCGAGAATGGCAAGAGCGAGTTTGCTTACCCCGGCCAACAACTCGTGACCGAGTGAGTAAAGTCTTCTCCGCGTCCGGTGGCTTCGTCTAACTCGTCAAGGTGGTGTTGGGGGAATGTTTGGTCTCGACCGGGTCTTGAGCGGAAGCAACGCAGTCTGTTGAGTACGTAATTTTGTCTCCTCACTGAGTGATTGATCTAATCTGGTGGCCTTTAGACATTGGCATGTTGATTGCCCTTAAGAGTTGGCCGGAGCTGGGTGTCCATGTTCGTGGCGCTCTGAACAATGGTCTTACCGAGGTTGAGATCCGTGAGGCTATTCTTCATGCTACCATCTACTGTGGTGTTCCAGCTGGTGTTGAGGCTTTCAAGGTTGCTCAGAAGACGATTGATGATATGGTTGAGAAGGGAGAACATAAGAGGGAGCTGGCCCAAGTGTCGCCATTCCTCGAAAAGTCTGCGTGAAGTACCTAGCTAAAAAGGAATGGCTGCTTATTGCCATAGTAGAAGAATAAACAACATGTAACAATTCATCACTATGGAAGCCATGTTAAAATTCGCCACTGAAAGAAACTGGCATCGCCAAGTCGTGTTTGCTTATTCCCTAGTTTATTCGCTTGCGTTTGCTTTCAGCATTCTGCTTTCTCCAGCTTGCCAAGAGTTCTCCATGCATTCATTATACGAGAGTTTAGATATCACAGCCGCACTAACGGCTCGACCCTCCTGTTCCAGACTCTCGGTTCGCGGCCAGACATGACTCAATCAGCTCCAAGTCGCCTCACTCGACGCCATACCCCAGATCTACTCCGCATAATTTCTCCCCCACGGGCACACAACCTGGTCCGTGGACCGAGGATTAGGGATGGTGTGAATGGGTTCACGGCTGACAGTCGCGTTGAACATTCGTCGTGGTCCCGGTATATAAACTCTTTCCCTGCTCGTACATGTGTCTTTACACACAGATCTGCTTCTTCAGATCTCTATTGTCATCATGTCGGGCACCAGCACGAGGTATAACTTTCTCATCATCTTCTTTGTCGCCCTAGGATCCTTCACTTATGGCTTCAACTCAGCCATCAGTGGCTCTGTCCTAGGTCTTTCTTCGTTTCTCAATTACTTCGATCTCGTCACCAGCGGCCCTGGTGCCAGCAAAAGCAATCAGATCATCGGCGGTGAGTCTCAATCACTCTAGATATGATATGACTTATCCTAACTTTCGCCCGCAGCCAACAACGCCCTCTTTGCAGGTGGTGGTGTCATCGGCTGTATTCTCGTCCCCTGGCTGCTAGACCGATGTGGCCGACGTCTTGCTATTCAGATAACTTGTGCTATTTGCCTGGTGTCGGCAGTCTTGCAGGCTGCCTCCGTTCATGTTGGTATGCTCCTTGTTGGCCGTTTCATTAATGGCATTGGAGTTGGCATGATTGACGTGGCTGTTCCGATTTATCAATCCGAGATTTCTCCTGCCAAGGTCCGAGGACGCATGGTTGGATCTCATGGATTCTTGGTAGTCGTTGGATACGTAAGTTGAAGCATGTTGGATATTTCATCGGAATGAAGCTGATCAATCTTTACTACCTAGGCCAATGCTGGATGGGTTGGCTATGGATGCTTCTTCATCACCAAAGATGCCCTCCAATGGCGTCTCTGCCTCGCATTCCAGATCATTGCCCCTCTGCTTCTTCTCGCCGGTTCTCCTTGGATGCCGGAGTCCCCGCGTTGGCTGTGCAAGGTTGATAGAGTCTCGGAAGCTCAGAAGGTTCTCGAGAAGCTGCATCCTAGTTCCGAGAACCATCCTGATGGTCACTCTTTCGCAGAGAATGAACTTCACCAGATCAGGAATCAGCTTGAGATTGAGAGGTTGGAGAATGCAGCCACGGGTTGGACTGAGGCCTTCTCTCGAGCTTCTTACCGCAAGAGACTTCTCTATGGTTTCTTTGTTCAGTAAGTAACCACTGACTCTGCTGTAACTAGACTTGCTTTAACCGAATACCTCTACAGATGCATCGCTCAGTCAACTGGTGTACTGGTTGTCAACAACTACCAGATTCTCCTCTACGATGGTCTCGGCCTGCGGGGATCGATCGCTCTTATGCTCTACGCATGCTACAACTCTCTGGCCGCGTTCATGAACTGGGTCAACAGTTTGATCTTGGACCGCTTTGGACGCATCAGAATTATGGTCGTCGGCCTCGTCGGCTGTTCCCTTTCTCTTTGCGGCTTCACTGCCATGATCGCTGAGTTCGTCGGAACCACCAACAAGATCGGTAACGGTTTTGGAGTCTTCTTCCTCTACCTCTTTGTTTTCTTCTACGGCGGCACCATGGATGCATCTTCTTACGTCTACTGCGCTGAGATCTTTCCTACCTCGATCCGTGCCCAGGGAGTTGGGTTCAGTGTATCTGGTCTGTTCATCATGACTCTGATTTACACCCAGACCGCCCCCACGGCATTTGAGAACGTTGGTTGGAAGTACTACCTTGTCTTCATCATCATTCCCTGGATTGGTGCCTTTGTCATGCAGAAGTACTTCCCCGAAACCTCGGGACTGTCTCTTGAGGATATTGCCATTCTGTTCGGCGACGAGGCGGCCGTGAACGAGAACAACGACCAAACAAACAAGTCTAGTGAGGGGTCTACTATGCAGGAAGGAGTCAAAGGGGGAGGGGCCCGCCACAAGAATGTTTATTCTGAACATACTGAGGTCGCCTAGTTCATGTCGCGTTGTAACTAGTGAGGAGCTGGGGATAAAGGTGGAGGAGGGGATCTCTTCTACACTTCCTACCTGGCTTTTTGGGGAGAGAGGGTGGAGGATATGGAGCTTCTGCAAGTTGTTACAAGATGTGTTCTAGTTAGTTGGCGCATGGTGTAGCTGATGTGCTTCGTTCAACTCATACGTCGCTTGTCATACGTCGCGAGTACTATGAGAAGAGAGGATGCATGAGGAGGATAGTATAAGGGGACAATCAAGCATAAGATTGGCGCATCACTTGGATTGAATAATTAGTAATTTGCATTCTCATGGGCGAATTGGTCAACCTCCAATGCTAAGGTTAGGTTAACCGAGGGGGCAACAAGAGGAGTGAGCCTCATGGAGTGAACTGACGCTAACTTAGCCCACTTGCTTACGAATCTTTTCTTCTCCAGGTTTTAATGCCTCCAATATTGTCCCTCATTCATCCTGCCGTGGCTTAGCTCGCTTCGATTCACGGTTCAATGGTAAGAATTAAATCCATATCATTGCACCAGACAAAACCCAGTGACTATTGACAAGGGTCCTTTCATCATTCCCTTGTTCATTCGCAACAACACACAACTACCAATAAACATGTCCAAGACCCAGACTGCGGCAGTAGTTGAGCGCTTCGGCGAACCATATACCTTGAAGCAGATTCCACGCCCCGAAAACCCCAAAGGACCTGACCTGCTCATTAAGGTCCTTGCAGCCTCATATTGCCACACAGATGCTGTATTCGCTGCAGGGCTCTTATCCCAGGACCTGCCCCGCATCGGATGTCATGAGTTTGCTGGGGAGGTGGTGGCGGTTGGCCCTGAAGTCCGGGGTATCGCCGTAGGCCAGAGGGTGGGAGTACCAGGCCGAGCGTACCACCCCTGTGGTTCTTGCTACGAATGTACGCACCCCGGAAAGGACGAGATGGGGTATTCACCTTACTGTCCTCAAGCTGGAAACCTGGGTCTGACACGGGATGGAGGCTTTCAGGAGTATTGCCTGGTGGACAGCCGGCAGATCGCCCCCCTGCCTGATACTCTGCACGCAACGCAAGCTGCACCGCTGATGTGTGCTGGTCTTACCATCTGGAGCGCTCTTCAACATGAGAAAGTGAGGAAAGCACAGCGAGTTGGTATTATCGGTGCGGGAGGTGGCCTGGGTCATATTGGAGTGCAATTCGCAGCATACCTTGGGAAAGATATTCTCGCCATTGACGCTGCAGATCAGGCACTTCAGCTTGTCCGACAGGTCAAGGCTGGCCTCGGTGAAGCAGGAAAGAAGGTGCATATCTCCGATGCAAGGAGTGAGGACCCAGGGAGAATGAAAGCACTGGGTCGGTCAGTAGCTGGAGTTGCGCCTACAGAAATTGGGTTAGACGCCGTCATTCTTCTCCCAGAGTCCCAAAGGGCCTTTGATATGGGCATGAATCTCCTTCGGAATCACGGGACCATGGTAGTTGTCAGCTTCCCCAAGGACAAACTGGCAGTTAGCGCACATGACCTTGTGTTCCGCGACATTTCCGTCGTTGGTAGCTTGGTCGGAAGAAACCATCAGTTACGAGAGATGCTTGACTTTGTAGTGAAGCATCAGGTTCGAGTTCGGGTCAAGACATTCCCCTTCGGCCGACTTAACGAGCTGGAAGAGCAATCTCACCAAGGAGAAGGAGGCAAACTTGTCATTGATATGACACTCGAGTAAAATAGTCAGCTAATAACACTCATTCAGCAAGTTCATATTCTGGTATCAAGCTGCATGTGTTTTTGTATTTACTCTGTCTACTCTCTCTCAAGAGTATCCGCCACAATAGACAGGCTCTGACCAACTACATATACAATCTCAAAGACCTGGAAACCCTTGAATGTCTCGGCCCAAAGCCGAGCAACAGATGCCGCCAATTTTCGTATTCGACTGGCGTGGTCTTGAGCGCTATCCAATGAATCGGCCAACTCAGTCTCGTGGACAAGTGTGACGACCATGTTGAGCAGTTTCTGCTCATCCGGTCGCAAGTCATTCAAGCCTGACTTCTCAACAGCAAATGCAAGTCCACGGAGCCATCTAGTGAGTAAAAAAGCACATTCAAGGTTGGAAAGAGCGTGTTGGAAGCTCCAGTTGAGCGTCAATGTGCGAGCGACAAAGGCAATTCCAACGCGGACGGGAATGCTTAGTGCGTGGATGCACTGTAGAATGGCCCTATCGAGATGTGGTGATCTGTTGCAGACGCTGATCTTTCCATCGGTGAATCCACGCGCAATTATCACTGGATCTCGCGTAAAGAGCTGTCGAAAAGGTCCCGTATGTGCGTTCAGGCGGATATAGACCAGGCGGAGGAGAGCGGTTGAGTTGAACCCCAACGGACCCTTTGGAGACGATGGATCCAGAGTTGACTCGTGGGTTGCTTCCCAAGATTCCTGCCATGCCCGAAGCGCTGCCTCCATCTTTTTGATGAACTCTTCACTCAGGGAGCCACTGGAGTCTACAGATGGACCCAAGGCATTGCGAGCATAAAAGATTTGTAGGAATAGACCGTGAATGAGGGTGTAGTTGCCAAAAGCAGAGATTGATCCTTCGTGGTGAACTGGTGCTCCAGATAAAAGCTGTTCTAGAGTCTCCTGAAATGGCCGAGGAGGCCAGGGAGCATTGTTATAGAAGTTGGACCACTCGACCGCTGTCTGGGCTTCCCACTCTGCAGCAGAGGCTGGAAGATTGAGACGAACTTCCTGATTCAAGATCATTGGAGGGACGTTGAAGGCGGTGCACTGAAGCCCAAACTGCACGTAGGCCACAAAGAGAGTGCGCCGTCTCTCCTCTGAGAGTATCCAGTCCTCCCATGACGTCTCCCTTGTCGAAGAATCCTCGGGGTTACTGATGCCAAACTCGCGTACTAATGTTGCTACCTGGCTAGCCATGGATAGGGCGTCTCGAACAAGTGCCTTTTCGCCCCAGGATGTTATTGCCATGAGTACCAGTAATCCTTGTAGCAAGCGGAGGCCCTGATGTCCATGAGACAGTATCGGAGATGGTCGCTCATGCTGCGAGTCACCAGGGACGAGGGCGAACCCTGCATATCCAGGCGAAGTGCTGGTAAGGCGTGATATTGTCTCTTCGTGTAACTTATCTAGCCGCCAGTTGATGAGGGCCTTGGCAACACGATATAGCTCCACGCCCTTTGCATGCTCGAATCGATATAGAGCGCCCACTGCGGCCAGAGATAATATCAGCTCCGGACCTAGCTCTGTCGCCGTGAGGGTTGCTGTGTGGAGCATGGGCATGTGTGCATGAAAGCCGCGGAAGTATCCCTCAAGGTATCGAGAGAGCGTGCGCCTTGAGGGCAGGGTAAATGGATGGGGGGTGACCGTAGCCCATGAGCCTATCCGTCGTGAGAGCTCCTGATATTCATCGGGTGATATCCGCCAGGGACAGACAGTTGGTGCTTGCTCTGAAACGGAGAATGGCTGGTAGCTTGTAGTTGCCTGGGACGGAACTAGTCTGGAGGAAGCCTCATGGCTTGAGGGTTCGAGCGATGGGAGTCTTGATACGACGGGGTGAGTGTGTGTTGCCTCATGGGAGAGGCTCGGGTCGATGGGTGGATTCGTAGTCAGGTCTGCGGTACATTCCCTCGAAGGGCCGACAACCGGTCGGTGAGCTGCGTACTGATGTGAGATATCAACTAGTGAGAAGTCTGTGTCGAAGAAGGTGGTAGGGAGAGGCTGATCATCAGCAGGGAAGTCGCTCCATAGGAAGTCGAACTCCTGCAAGCCCTCAGCCGCGCCTACAAGGAAGTTGGGGGTAGCTGATAAACCCAAAGGCTCTAGACCAACTGCCGTGTCAGTGGTCGTGGTAGTTGGTCTCTCGGAGCCTGTCCCTGGTTCACCCTCCATTTCGGGACCTTGGAAGAGGATGGACCCTCCCGTGTCGACTTGCTCGAGAGTCTCGGGAGGAGTGACTTGCCCAAGCCCCTGAGGAGTGAGCGCCGAATGTTCTCCACCGGAGGGCGAGTTTTGGGCAGAATGGATCGACTCATCATGATCTGGGCTCTCTTCTACGCCATCTTGCTTCCGTTGATGGGACTGTCGATGATGACGGGTGAGGAGATCACTGTTGGCGTCTGAAGTTGGCATGAGGTCTAGGTTTAGAATCTTGGCACATACCGTCTAGAAAAGCTCCGGCCGCACCGACAAACAAAGGGCTTCTCTTGTGTATCTACAAACCCAAGTTAGCTACCTTAAACCTGAAACTGGCTGACTAGGCTTCCAACGGATTCTTTCGTGGCGCTGCAGATGCTCTAGGCGCTTGAATTGCTTCTGACAGAACTTGCAGGGGGCCACGTGCAGACGGGGACGACCCCTTCGCATTGGGGTCTACTCGGGGTGGAAATGTGAAACAAAGAGACAGCCCCCAACTCCTGGTGGAAGCTTCAATAGAGATGGATGCCAGTCACTGCAGTCAGGATAGATGGAGCAGACTTGGGGGTTGGAGATAATTTCTGTGCTGTATTTTCTACCCCAACTTTGGGGCTTATTAATCAGTCAGCAGCCTAACTAACCGGCAGTGAAGCGGGGAGTTGGACTAAAATCTAATTCTGGACGAGAAAGGAAAAAAACCGAGAGAATAACAAGGCACATGATGTAGATTTGATGTCATATGAGGCCGGTTTAAAAGTAAGCTAGGATTATTGTGAAAATAATATCATTGGTGGCCAATGGACTGAAACTCCGGGTTGGCGGCTTCTAAGACTGGGGAGCTCGGCTCGTGGAGTCGTGATTGGAGATGAATTTCTTCTCCAGACTGACCCCTCTCGTAACAGGCTCATCTTGTCAAGGTATGTCGCTGCTTAAATGGGTGTAAACATATCCTAAAATCCTATCACTAACAGACAACCAAACAAACAAGAAACCATGTCAATGAGGGCAGTCGTATTCAAGGGCGTCGGAAGCGTCCAGGTCGAGGACCGCCCCATCCCCACCATCCAAGATCCCCGTGATGCAATCATCAAGGTGACGGTGGCCGCCCTGTGCGGCAGCGATCTCCACTGGTACCGCGGACACCAAAAGATCCCTGTGGGGTTTATCCCAGGTCATGAATTCGCAGGGGTTATTCATGAGTTGGGAAGTCAGGTTACTGGACTCAACTTGGGCGATTCGGTAGTAGTAAGTTGTCACTCTCAATAGCTCCATGACATCTCACTGATCAAACCTTGATAGGCAACGTTTACGACCCAATGCGGCGAATGCTTCTACTGTAAAAGACGCCAAACAAGCCGTTGCGCGAGAAGCTTCTTGTTCGGTATGCTAAACTCCCATGAATGACGGAGTTCATCAATACTCACACTTCACAGGTAACAGTGCTGGTACAACGAGCATCGACGGAGGCCAAGCTGAATATGTTCGAGTACCGTACGCCAGCTCAACTCTCGTCAAAAGGCCCAAAGAGATCCCCGAGGACATGCTCGTCCTGATGGGAGACATTTTCCCTACAGGATACTTTGCCGCCTCGCGTTTCTTAAAGAACGTACCGCAGGAAGAAGCTAAATCTTCTACCACGGTGGTTGTTGGATGCGGCCCTGTCGGCATCTGTGCTATCGCAGCGGCCTCTAGTTGGTGTAACAATATCATCGCCATCGACATGGTCCCAGAGCGTCTCGAGGAGGCGCGCCGCCTTGGAGCGACGCCGATTCTGCTTTCAGACGATCCCGTTTCAAAGGTCCTCTCAGCAACCGAGGGACGTGGTGCAGATGTCGTCTTAGAAGTTGTTGGCAATGCTGCTGCGATGAAGCTATGCGTCGAATTGGTCCGTCCTTTTGGCAGCATTAGCAGCGTCGGTGTACAGACGGAGGAACTTGCCTTTGATGGGCCAAGCCTATACGCCAAGAACGTTACTATTGCTTGGGGTCGGTGCCCCGTTCGGGGTATCTTTGAGGAGGCACTCGCCTGTTTGAGCAAGGTTCACGATAAGTTGGCGTTTTTGTGTCAGTGTCGGATGAAGTTAGAGGAGGCACCGGAGGCATACGAGATTTTTAACGCTCGAAAGGTTCACAAGGTGTTGTTGAGTCCGTGATAGAAACATCAGGTTGAATGAGATCAAGGTTAGCATATTTGAGGTCTGGCAACTATGATATTGTAGTTGAGATTCGTCTCTAGGGGCAGCTCGAGCCATCTGTAACTCGAGTCCTTAGCACTTCTATCACTAAATTCTCTGAGATAACGATTTATCATGACCCCTCGATATCTACAAAACCATTCTCCTTGTCCCATCTGACCTGCTTGCCCTGCCGCCACATCCCAACAACCAAAGGCTCACGGCCAGGCTTTTTGCCTCTGGGCAACTCATTAAGAAAAGCCCACCGACAATACTCTTTGAGTCCTCGCTTCTTCCAGTCATTGATATCTTTGGTCGTGTCGTTATTGAAGAGAGGGAGAATGTCGAAAAGGACATCGTCATGAGCCAAGCAAACGAAGATGTCGCTGTGCGCATCTAAAAGCTGGAGCTTGTCAAGGCTCTTTTGCGCATCATCGCCGAAGCTATAGGCACTTCCTGCAGCGCGAGAAACGTCATAAAACGGTTTGGTGCGCGCCTCAGAGCCTGTGGTCCTTGGGTGATGCTGCGTAAAGACTGAGCAGGGGCATGGAGATGGATAACATGAGTCCAGCGCTGGGGTGGAAATCTCTCGTGGTAGTGGGAGATACTCGGTTGGGCGGAACATGCCAGCGTAGTGACAGCAGTCACCTCCCATGAACACGAATGTTTCTGGGGTAGTACGTGCCAGTCCGCAAATATGTCCAATGGCGTGCTGATGCAGTAGTTAGTACGGTATATGGGGCATGGGGATGCTGGGGACTTACGCCAGGAACATCAAGGAGATAGAATGAACCATCACCAAAGTAGTCAACGGCCGGGAAGCCTGCGATAGTCAACGTAAACTCTGGTTCATGAATACGATGACCCCTGCGAGAGGATGCTGGTTAGCGGTCAGGGTATGGTCAGAGCAGGAAGTGATCTCACCGTAAATCGCTTGCGAGCACCGGGCTTTTGGGATTCTCTGGCCAGCCAGGGACAAAGTTTTCAGTGAATCCAGGTCCAACAACAAGGTCGGTCCCAGCCGGGAACTTGGATCCATCACCAATGTGGTCCCAGTGCCAATGGCTCCAGACAATGGCCTCTGTCGATCATCAGCGTCAATACGCCACCTCCAAGACACACATGGAAAGGGAAGGTCTCATACTCAAGTCATGAAGGTCGAATCCTCGCATGGTAAGGATCTCATCTACCCCGTACTTAATCTGTACGGCCGGCACGTGGCCACCGATCATGCTCTGCGTGTGTGGAGAGCCGTTCCAAAAGTCCTTTCTAGAACCACAGTCGAAGAGAATATGCTCGCCCTCGTGCTCTATCAAGAAACACATTGTCTTGAAGTTGAGCTTCTCATGGCCCTTGATCTGCGGCTGCACAAATGCCTTGGCATCACATGCCATGCGTGTCGTAGTGTCGATGGCCCTGACGCGGACTGTTTTCGTAGAGGATGGGAGCTCCAGGTCCGGAGCTAGCTTTGATTTGATACTGTCCATGTTCATTTAGGCTTGTACTTGACAAAGACTATGCTTAGAGATGATGCTCAGAGTTGCCACACAGGCTTTTATCTACATCCCCCTCACTTGAGCAGACACTAAGGTCAATCTCCTCCACACGGCCAGCGCAGTCCTTGGCCAATCAGAATCGGCTCCGGTTCTGGAGTTCTGGGGTACAGATTCGTACGGAAAACCCCAGAGAACCCCTGGGACCTGGGGACGAGCGAGCTTGCTAGAAACAAGCAGTGTATATAACGTGGAGGCATAATTTTCCTACAGGACACATTATGGAGAAAAATCATGGCGCTCATCTAAGTCTTCATTCCTCTTTGGACTAGTAATTCCTTGCATCATACAATCTTAATGTCCTTGATTCGTTTCCGAAACGAATCAAGGACATTAA
>JABEEN010000474.1:0-14714 GCA_013363205.1 Fusarium tuaranense | reverse complement strand
GCCACTATGTTAGCATTGGGATATGATGCTATGATGTGTTGGAAATGTGTTCTTTATTATAGTTAAAGTCGGGATAACCGATAAAGAAGATCGTATAGGCTTAGACCATGGTTTTCTTAATTTCACTACTTGTTCTATAGACTAAAAGTAGATACACTCACGACCAAGAGAGTCCTTGACTTACCATTTTTCAATAGCCAAGATGGAAGGCAAATACGGAAAGTCTTGTCTTCTCGCAAGTCGGACAAACCGGATTTGCGCATCGTTTTACTGAATCGAGATTTAAGCCCTGGTTAGTTATGATATCAATTCAAGCCTAGCGAGAGGCCACACATTCAATCAACATCTTCGATACCTCCGGAAGTCCTCGAGTAGCCACTGCCTTTAAAGCAGCGAGAAGTACCATTCGCGATTCAAGATCCCCACGATGAAACTGCCCCCATGTCCGAGTTTGACAATATCGCCGCTGTCCTGAGACACAGAGGGCAGATACTTATATCAGATATGGGTGTGGACTTTTTTGCAGGCTAGATCTGGGGGAAATTGAGTCTGTGAGACATGTGTCTTGACTGTCTGGATATGTCGTCTTTGGTGTTTAATAACAACACAACACCTCGACAAGCCACCTCTTTCAGCCACTGCAATCGTGTCATAGTCTAGAATACTCTTAAGAGGGCCGCCCTTGCCGGTAGGCGTCTGACCTCATGGTTCAAACAATCGAAAGTGGCGGGGATTCCGTTGTAGATAATAACTGAAACAAAAAGCAAAGTAAAGAGCGCAATGCCTGACGAGGGGACTAGCTTAACAAATGCCAATGAGCGGAATGAATGAGGGCAGCTTCACGGTGGTCGAGGACGGCACGCAGAGGAAGAAGGCCTTGGGAAAAGTCGGATTTATCAATAAGCTCCGAGGCAGTATGTACTGAAGTATGATCGCGGTGAGGAAAAGGATAAGGCTTTAGCATATTTAGTATGCCCTCATCACCGCCCCGTCCAAGATGAGTCAATCACCAATAACCGCTCACTCGTTTGATACATGCCTCGCTTGCGGACAAGTCACGCATCAGAACGAGTCAAAGAAAAGGTCTAGTTCGAGAAATGTGTTCTTTATTATAGTTAAAGCCGGGATAACCGACGTATAAGATCGAGTAATAAAAAGTATAAGTTAAATATATTAATATACTTTGGAGATTAATTATAACTAGGAGGCCGCCCCTCTGTTTTTCTCGGCTGTTTGTCCTGTCAATTTCCAATGCCGTTGTGATACTCACGTGATTGGAGGCCATGGAAGGCTATGGAAGGCCGTGGAATGTCAGGGTTCGGTTTTTGAGGGATTTGTTTTTAGCTCTATAATAACCGTAAATTGGTGTTCTAAAGAGGACTGACTATATATGCTCCTCTGCCACGAGGTTTTACACGATCTTCTATGTCGGTTATCCCGGCTTCAACTTGGTATGATAAAGAACACATTTGAGGTTTTACACTCTCACCCTATCTAGCACTTTAATTCTCGCTTTTAGCTCGGCCCCTCGCGACCCCAGTGTTCCTGTACTGAGCCAGTCTATGGAGAGATTTCTGTTCACGCATTGTCCCCTCCCGCTTCAAAGTTTCTGATCCACTCATAACCATATCTTAAAACTTTGAAGAGAGCGAGATACAATCATGGCCGACCAGCTGGTTGCCGAGGCGATCGAGCGGATATCGTTTCTCACCCAAAGTGATATCAAAGGTGCATTCATTACTGCTTTCGCCAAGCCCGCCCCTCCCATCAAGGCGAGTACGCTTGGGAGTGTCATTGCGGATCTCAAGTCGCCTGAGGCGATGATGCAGCGACTACTGATGAGAGAGCCGATTCTTGAGGAGCCTTTCACAGTGAAGCAATTCCAGCGCGTTCGCATGTACTCCGATGGCACACAGGCAGGCCTGGAGATCGATTATGCATTGCCACGGAAGTTCGCTCATCCGATTCAGAAAACTTTCGACGCGGATTCGTTGTGGAAGGGGACCGACCGCTTCATAAAGGCTTCCCAGAGGGCCGACGCCTTTATAAACAACATCAACCGTCTCGATGTGTTGACAGACAAATTGGAAAAGTTGGATGTCCTGATCCAAGCAGCCGAAAAGTGTGGCATTCCTAAATCTCGGACCGAGCTGCTGGTCAAAAACGGCAACATCGAAAATGCTGTCAAGGCTGCAATGACGCGTCACGCAGTCAAATCAGCATTCATCAATGGGACGTGGCAGAGCGCGGGGCTAACCGCCGTCTTTGATATTCAACGGCTCTTCGACGGGCAATTCATCCAATATCTTACCAACATTGGAGTCAGTGGGCTCTACGGTGGCTCCATGGGGGCATTTTCATCATGGGTTGATCACCCTTTTTTCGGCAACGGAATTGTGCTAGGCGTATTTGTAGGGTCAGCCTTCGGGGCCGTCAGCCTTGTGACGACAGGAGATTGGGCGCGTTTCGGAAAGGGTCTCGGCATCAACATCCTCGGCGGTGCAGCAGCGTGGGGTGGTATGGCTGTGGGTGCTGCGATAGGAACCCCGGGGGGACCCGTGGGTACTGTTATCGGTGGCTTAATCGGCGGCATGGCCGCCGGTTGGGTTGGCCGGGGTGCTGCCGAACGAATTCCTGGTCTTCGCGGCAAGACAGACCAAGAGATCATCACAATGTTCAATACCATCAGACAGCAACTTGCTGCCGCAGGTATGGAATTGGATTCTAATCAGTCTCCTCGGCAGGTAGTTGAAGCAACAATGGCCAAGGGAACTAGTGGCAGCGGGGGGCTCCCTTTTACGGTGCGCATGACAGATTCTATGGCCGGTAGCGTGACGGACCTTCGTGAGGTGCTTCTCGATCTGCATCAAAACTCACCTGAGGCTTTTAGCGAGTTTTTAGAGCTATTGCGTGTAGCTAGTAGCGAGACATAACAAGGATATAGCAGCTATAATCCATGGAATCCCGGCGTGATAAAGGTGACCTTTTGTACTTGCTTTCTTACATCTTATAATACTAATAGAATTCTGTAGGGATATCCACATATCACCCCAGCCGCCAAGTTATACACTAAGCATCTAACTATAATGCCTGTCGGTCTTAGGGTAGCCATTGAGAAGGTCGTAACCAGCCAAGAGGGAAAAAGCAGAGATATCCCCAGCTAGACTATATATCATCGATAAATAAAGAACATCGCCTGGGGCGGATATAAGGTTTATCTTCTGGCGCAGTTGTCCTATCAAGGGTCGGGCTTTAAAGAACGTATTACCAATACATCATAGCATTATCACAATACTAACACAGTGGCCTTTTCGTAGTCGTTCTGCTGCCTAGAGTAGAAGACTTATACCTAGCTACACCATGAGAGGTTAAAACTCTCTGGGGTGTTTAACTGCTCTAGCCTCCGTAGATATAATTTCCTGGCGATCAGTAGTTTTCAAGACCGCGGAACTTGCTGCCTTCGCGACACGAAGAACCAGTACATTGCCTTCCCGATTCCCTGCAGGATGTCCCTAAACCCGAGTGCTTCCTTCATAACACCCCACGCCGACTGATGGGTCTTGTAGGACCACCCGTCTTCATCGGAGCGGAAGGAGCCGGTTAGGGTTTGAGTGCTCGCGTCTTGAAGGCTGCCTTCGAATCGACCCTCCCTTTCAGAAGTCGTAACTATCTCATCGCTGGATGATTCAATATGTTCTTGATATGGCTGGTATGGGAACGCGTAGAGATGGAAAATAGCGGCAAAAGCCATCTCTATGCACAGAAGTGCGTTGGGAATGCCGACAGACCATGACGGGTAGGAAATATATGCTGTAGGCTGAGCAGGACCTCCAGGCTTGGTGAGCTGACTGAAAATGAACTAGAAATACCAATTAGTTCCCGGCCCATTAGAGAGCTAAGACTTTTTTTTCTTGGCCATACCGATTGGATGTAGAAGACTGCTATGACTATTTTAATAGCCAGGAACTTTAGCATGGGCCGATGTTGTCTCATTCGGTGGTGAACTTCATTGTAGAATTGCAAGAGGCACATCATTGCCGACACTAGTGAAATCAACTCAATCACCATTATCTGCACAGTGGATGTTTAGCAAAACCAGCGTATTGCACATGGTGATAACTCAAAAGGTTTTCTTACCCAGACTCTAGCGTGAGAGGGGCTGTTCGACTCTTTGCAATATACACCTGCCGCCTCAGTGATACACTTGACGAGGGCGCCAAGGAACTTGATGACACAGAACTGCAACACACCGACGCAGATTATCTAGAGGCAGATCAGTCAAGAAAGTCACAGCGGCTGATGATGACATGGAATAGACTCACGTTGAACCACTTCAAACCATCCAGGGTCCCCTTCTTTCTATTGCCACAGCAAAAGACCACAGCCCGAATTGGGTATATCCACGGCTTGGGTTGGATGCCCGCAAAGTCAGCCCGAAGTTTTACCAGATCAACATGAAGAATCTGGCAGAGGAAGAGAAAGAAGGCCGCGATGACGAGAGATTCGTAGAACTCATAGACGGCGGCGATGTATACATGTTGGCGGTAGAAGATGATACTCAAAACGCAGGCGACCGAGTACACGGGTACCATGAGGAGGATTCGGATCACCCTGAGATGACACATCGTGTTAGCATACATGATTCTGCTGAGTGGCAATGATGGAGGGGCACCGACTGTCTCTGCTGTGAAGGCTTGGTGTAGTTATGGACGTGCTTGTAAATCAAGTAGGCTGAAACTAGACACGCAATAGCGCATGTGATGACAGCAAGACCGATCAGAAGGCCGTAGACCCTAACACCAAAACCAAGGCGTTCTTCGTCGACTAGACAAGGCAATCAGAATTAAACGGAACAACAGGTCACCGAGGTCCCAAGTCCACAGCGGGGTAAGGATAACGCACCATCAACGTCAAGTGGGTGATCTTTGCATTTCGCCATAATGAACGGGCGTTAGCGAAATGAGAGGATGTGAAAAGCGAGAATAGATAAAGCCCGATCAAAAGGAGTTAGACAGAGGCTGGAGGTCGGGAGGAGGCAGGTTGTTGACTAACCAGATGGACCAGGGAGAGGTTCTCAGAAGGGGCGGACTATATATCTGACCCGACGTGTTGCATTCTTGAACAGACGTCACGACTTATGGCGCAGAATTAAGGTTGAGAATACGAAACATTGCAACGAGGCTTTGACCCTTGCGGCTCCTCATGCGCCGCAGTGTACGACAATCGGTTGCCTCCCGGCCTGGATTAGTAGTTGGTTTGATAGGTAGTGATACGCAACATTATGAGGGCGAGGAGCACTGTTCGGTATGCACGGATAGTCATGCTGATCTGGCGTCTCGATGGTGGGTCGATCTGCGGGATCGGTAGTTAAGCATTAGTTTGCTGTGATTTGATTCGACGTGAATACGAACCCCCTGTCAATGCCGGGGAGATCGGTCTCTGTGTCAACCCGATACCGAAAGCTTCCCTGCGAGGAATCCATAACGACGGCATTGTAATGTCTTCTAGATACCACCAGGAACCTTTTTTCTCTCCGCAGCGGGCGATGGCCGCTCACTATTGGGCATATGCGAGTTTTCATAATTAACCTTAACGGCTCCTCCGAAATAACTTCAGTTACATATATTCTTTGCATTCAAATCTTATTAAAGCGCAGCGCTCCTCCCTTCTCTATCAGACTTTCTCCCTAAGATCAAACCAGTCAGAACCAGCCCGTTGCCCATTCTTGATTCGCCCCTAACATCATTTGTTGCGCGCTGAAATGCGCCTTCGATCTCTCATTCTCATCACCGGCGCAGCCGTTGGGAGTTTCGCCGCTCGCAACGTGTTAGACACGCCAAGTCAAAAATCCCTCGACGCACTCGCTGGCAAAATTCATAAAACTCACCCCTATGATGACCTCGTGACCGAACTCCGCCAGACATTCTTGGAGACGACGGAGCAGTATGGCTATCATATTGCCGGGAATCCAATCCAAGAAAAACGCTTGGACGTGGCTATGGACGAGTTTGCTTTTGCTTGCCTTCAGCGAATCGTCAATGATGATCCTGCTCGTCCTGCCGTCTATTGGGTCGAAAGTGGACCTCGGACTGGTGTTTTTGGAGGACGATTTGGATACGACAATGCCGACAATATCTACCGCTCCATCCCAGTTAATAGCTCCTACAGCTACGTCATCCGCGGCAAGCGATCCCAGATTGCCGACGCGACCTTCTCTGTACAGGACGACTGGAACCTAACGCCGACAACTTCCACATTGACCAAGGAGAAAATGCTTGTGTCAGAGGACGGCTCCTACACCATTACAGTCAACTCTTCAGCTTCCGATTCGCCCAACCATATACAGACCACTCCAGGATCAAGATTCCTCATGATACGGAACAACTTGGCCGACTGGCTTGCTGAAGGCCCAGACTATCTCGAAGTTAGTGTTGTCGAATCGACCGCGCCACCCACGAAGGCTCTATCGGAGAAGGAAATAATCAGGAGGGCAAAGGAAGAAATGCGACTGTCGATTCCAACCTACGGTCAGCTAATCCAGGGCGTCTGGACTCTTTCACAACCGCAAAACGTCATCATCCCTCCCAATCAAATTCCCGAGTCTGGTGCTCTTGCTACTCAAGCTACTTCCTTCTCACACGTCAACTTGACCAAATCCGAAGCCATGGTCATTACTATTGACCCCGCTGACGCCGCGTACTGGTCACTTGTTACTCATAATCTCTTTCAAACAACGGTTAACCCCCGTGACCATACCGAGTCCCTCAACATGGCCCAAATCGTGCCTAACGAGAACGGCACTACCACCATGGTTCTCAGCTCAGTCGACCCAGGGGTTCACAACTGGCTTAAGCTTCAAGACGAAGGCCAAGGTGAGATCGTCACCAGGTTCCAAGGGTTGCCCGTCGCAACGGAAGACACGGGGGTGGGAATCAACATTTGGAGCCAAGTCGTCCTCCTAGAGGAGCTCGATAAGTATCTGCCCGAGGGAACAAAGCGTGTCACCAAGGCAGAGCGGGCCCTTCAGCTTAAGGAGAGACAGAGGGGCTGGGACCGTATTCGAAAGTTCTGAAGTTCCTCTGAACCTGGAATTGTCGGATTAGACGGTGTGTAGTAGCTCCGAGGGTAGTTATGTGACGTATTAAGGTCGCAAAGCCACGGAGGCAAAAGTAAGAGATACCTTTCAACAGGTACCGCAGCCAAGCTAGATTTATCGTTCGTCATAATTAATTATAGATATTATACTTTGACCTATTAACGATTTTTTTACGTGGACAACTGGTGCCATGCTAATAGCCGCCTCTTATAAGGATAACCTTTTTAGGAAGCTAAGGATAATTCTTAAAAAAAAAGAAAAAAAAAACTAGATGCCCGGTAGTTAGGTATATATAAGAACTATATATATAAATAAGGTAGAGTATATAAAGGGCTATCTAATTATGTCTTTTTATTGCTAAAGCAAATTTATTAGATTTCTTTAATAATTTTAAACAGTCACACGAGGGCATCGCGTCAGAGTTGCCGAGCTCTTATAGATGCGAGGGAAGGCGCATGCCGCACATACCACCCACCCTACTGCGTCGAGATAAGCAGACCGACGTCGACTTATTTAAGTCCCTATGCCAATCCTCAGCTTAAATTAATATAAGAAAGCACTATAATAGCCTAATAATCTTCTATCTCGCGGATAAGTAAAGTTACCCTAATTTCTAAGACTAACTATCCAGGATTGCAACTTCTTCTCGAAGCTTAAGCATAATCTCAAGCTGGCGCATCGTCAGTGGTACGTCTCTTCCAGCCAAAATCAGCCCTGTCTTGATCACGTTCTTGATATCACGTCCGTTCATGTCCTTCTTGGCCAATTCGTCGTAGTCATCCTCGCTTAGATCTGCAGCACCTTGAGGTAAACCGCTGATAAAGTTCGTCCACACTTTTCGACGTGCCGTCCAGTCAAGTTCCTTGTAAGGCATGATCAAATCCAACCGTGATTTGAAGGCCGGGTCAATGGAGCTGACGCGGTTGGTGGTGAGAAAAAGCAACCCCTGGTAATACTCGAGCTGCCGGAGAAAGACTAAGCGAAATGAGTTAGCATAACTAATATATGGATTCCCTTGATGGACGCACTGGACACAAGCTCGTTTAGTTGCAGGTTGCTCGACGATCGGTTTTCCATGAAGACGTCGGCCTCGTCGAGAAGAAGCATGGCATTCCATAGTTGGCAGCATGTGAGTGCCCTTCGAAGAGCATCTTGAAGCTCGGCAGGATCTCTGCCAAGCTCGCCGGCGCTCATGATGTAGAGAGGAACCTTGGACTTTTCGGCAACTATTAAAGAAGGATTAGACGGGGTGGAGGTAGATTCAAATGTTCAGCTTACCGGCCTCTGCTGTGAGAGTCTTTCCCACCCCTGGCGGGCCATAGAGCAAGATCACGATTCCTTTGCCTATCAATTGCATCAGGTTTCAGCCCATTGAGAAGCTGAGAAAGAAAGTCTTACCTTTGCGCTTCACGAAGTCATCAAACACAGACTCGCGGCTCTTGTTGTAGGCCGTGAATGCTACCAAGAGCTCCCTCTTGTCGTCTGAGAGCACAAGGTTGTCAAATGGCCTATTGTCCCACTCGGGATCTCGAATGTCGTCGATGTTGAACTGGCCTGGTTTCAGATGTCTTAGTATAGGCTCCTCAGACCACCATGAAGGCTCTAGGTAATGCATACACCATTTCTTAGTTTCCAAGTCAAAGCCCCTCACGCGAGGAACCGCCAGAAGGCATTGTTCGTCAGTCAGGGGCGACAAGTCTTCATGCCTCGTGAGGTTTCCTGCCTTGTCCCCCACGACTGACGTTGCTTCTGTGTCACCAGACTCTGACTCATCGTCAGTGACATTGCCGCCCCGAAGCAGGGTGGGGGGCATGTCATCCTGACAGTGGTAGAAAGCAAAAGCATCCACAATAACACGGCCACGAACCTACAATGATTAAAATTCAAGGTCAGTATCTAGCTAAATAAGGCTAATGATATGAAGCGCAAGGTTCAAGCGTCTTGTAAGAGGGCATAGGGGTAGAATGTAAGAGTATGTACTCACCGGTTCGACCTTTTCCTTTTCCCTCTCATATGGATCCTTGATCGTTATCACCTTCCCCCCATCGCAGTCCTTCACGTGGAACCCACGTAAAGATTCAAACTTGCGGCCCCGGGACACTATTCGTTGTCGAAGATCTTTCTCCAGCTCACAAGGAACGAAGCGAAGCGGGCACGCAGGTAGAGTCGATATCGACTTGGACTCCTCAAATTCCTGAATCACCACCTCAGAGCGTTTCAAGCCGCAGTAGGAACCATTCCAGTCGGTTTGGCCCAGTGTGAGTTGCCAATATGGATTCTCCTCTCTGCCGCCGTGAGAAGAGTCGTAGTCGTAGTCGTCGGCTTCTACCAACCTGGCATTCAGAAGCTTTGCGATGCATTGTTGCCCATCTACCACAAGAAGAAACATGTCGCCCGGAGCAAGGAGAAGCCACAGGTTGTCGAAGGCTATCGTCCCGCTGGACTTTGCTTCTTGAAGGGCCGAGAAGTTGACGACAAGGAGTGGCTCGATCTCCTCGCGGAGAAGGAGCATCTCCATCTTGACTCTTTGGTCCTTTTCTTGGTCATATGCCTTCAAGAAATTCTCCCATCGGTGAACGAGGGGGGTGAACGGGGGGGAGAAGGTGTAAGGGCTTTCGTCGGGTGACCATTTGGGATAGTCGTGGAAGATTCCGTCTAGAACCCCCCTGAGATGCTGGCTCTTGACTTCGATGGAATGAGTTGACCAGGCCACAGCACCACCCTCGGTGACATGGCTTGAGAAGCGATGGATGACGAAATGAGCCTGGCCTAGCTCCTTGACTCGACGTTCTTCGAGTACAGGATCTTGGAAATCAGACCACCGAGGTTTCAATCCAGGAGATGAATGATTGAAAAGCTTCTTGATGGAGCATTCAGATCCCACTGGGGGAACTGTTGGGTCCGACATTTTTGGAGAAAGGGAAGAGGAGGGAGCAAAGGAATTGCCTATGTCAAACTTAGAGAGGCACTGGTTTATGTAGGTTTGGGAGATGTGTTCCAAGGCTATGACTTGCCATTCGGAACAGATAGAGTGTTCGATCGAGAGTTTAATATATAGACAGATTTGGATGCCTGTTTCACCAAGAGGCTCCCAGTTGCCTTGAAGGCAAACTCGAGGCCGTATGTCGGCCGCCCAGAGGGGGGCAAGGTACATTCCTGCATGTTTATTAGCCCTCGAGCCACTGGACCCAGTTCATCCAATCGAACTTAGTCCTAAACAGAGCACAAGGTAATCATTGGTTGGAAAGCTCTCCAATCAATATCAGCGTGTCGGCAGCACCCAAGCCTCAATGCTGACATTTGCGTGCGGCTGAAGACGGCAAATGCAGGATACAGTCAGACCAGAGGAATCCCGTTGGAGAGGGGGCGGGGAAATGGGAGATGCAATCAAGATCAGACCACTTTGACGTTGCATTATCTGGCCTCAATCTGCCGTGGAACAGGAAACAAGGCGTTACCGTACGATAAATGTAGAGGCAACTAATAAACCGGGCGTAAAGATATTGCTTAATGTGTTGCCGAGCTGACGTGGCATAAATATATGAACTGCGGGCAACTGGCTAAGATATTTTTGCTATACTAGTCGGGCGAAATATACAAATAAAAAGGCTTAAGAAATAAATATAACATAAATTAATTTTATTAAATAAGTATTACTCTCCCAAGATAGTAACTATTCCTTTTCTATTAAAGAGACAACTATCTTTAATACTACTCTCCATCGGAGGGAACTAGCTTTCTACCACTCAGTGCCTAGACCACTACCATGGATAATCAATCCGCTGTCGACGCTATACACGAGATTATTCTCAAGGTGGATTCTCTCTTTTGTGGTCACCTTTCTGATGCCAGATCCATGGAGACTGAGTGGGAAGCCTCTACTGTTATTGAGGAGACCGAAACCGGGCGGAACGCACACACCTTCGTAAGTGTGCGATCTTTCAAGAGCATTTATGCATTTTCTCACAAGATCCTAGCGGTATGACGATTCGAGAATTCTAGATACGTGCATCTCGGCTCTCACCGCCGTGGAGCCCGTCATCATAGACGCGCCTGGCTCAAAGCAATTCTACGCGATGCTGGGCGGCTTCCATGGCCTTCGATATGCTGTGAGTCGTGACCCGCGGGATCTCGAGAGCTCCATCAAGCTCGGGAGAAAGGCTGCTCGCTGGCTGCATGTGTTTGGCGCGGATTCACATTCTGCCTCTATACTGTTCAACCTCGCCGTCTCGCTATCATTCCGGTTTGACGTGACAGACCTCCAGCAAGATCTCAACGAGGCATTTCATCACGCGCACGCGGCCATGTCAGCGATGGCGGACGGTGGCGCGGGGCAAACTGCCGCCCTCAGCCTTCTGGCAGAGCTGCACATCAAGCGGTACGAAACAACAAAGTCCAAACAGGATCTTCTGGATGCGATCTCCAAGTACAGAGAAGCCCTACGATCAATGCCCAGCTACCGACCCGATTGGTTCAGGGTGAACAAACATCTCATAGTGACCTTGATACATCACGCTCAGGGTCATGGTGAACTCTCTGGCGACTTTGCTACGCCACTTATCAGGGAACTGGCCGAAAAGGACCCTTCATGCGAGTATCTCCTGGCCAATGCTTCCAGATTGGCCCCGGTAGAGGACTTTTCGTCCATCTTCCAAAAATTGCCAATGAAGAATGACAGTGGGGATTCGGTGCTTGAGCTCCCGTCTGACAACGATGAAGTTTTTACAGTCGAAAGCCGCGGAGAGCACCTGGGTCCAGACAATCGAGTTCAAATCCGAGAGCTGCCCCAGCTGTTGTTGTTTGACCGTGAGGCCGGCACAGTTATGGACATGCCCATGCTTGATCTAGACGATGTCAATAGAGCCAAAGATGTGCTGACGGGCATCCTGCCTTCCAAAGACCTACTCGGCGAACTAGATAGCGAGGTCATCGGCTTCGCGGACGACTGGACCTGTTCCTTGGACAACTCGTTTGGACAGGAATTCTCCCAACATCTTGGGGAAGCAGCTCCTACTGGACTCACTCAACTGCCTCCTGCACACTTGTGTGATCGCTGCCGCACACTCAATTTTCTCTCCCCCCAATTCGAACTCAATGTCAGCCGCGCTGAACTAGAAAGTTCACGATCGGATTCTTGTGAGCTTTGCAGGCTGTTGCTAGAGGTCCTGGGACCCACCATCTCTTCGGAGCCTGTCAAGCTCCATGTGAAAGAGTCCTGCTTGAGAGCTGAAGGAAGTAATCGTCCTCTTCTTCGGGTATATTCTAAGCCAGGTGCGCCAGTACTCTTTTTTTATTGTCGAGGTCCCAAGAGGAGACCGGGGTCGTCGATTTCTGTGCTAACTTTGCCAACAGGATCTGAAATCTGTTCCACCATCCAACCCTATCCGATGCTCCCAGAGCCCCGGACCCAGCGCCATTTTGATTTTCTTAGAGAGTGGCTCCGAATCTGTGACGAAGAACACCGATGTCTCAAGAACCACCAGGAGGAAGAGGATGACGACGATGAGCCCCGTGCACAACCAGACAATTTCTTACCTGAAAGGGTTCTTGACGTTGGAGTGGGTCGGGATTCTGATACACTACGTCTGAAACTGTCAGACCTGGGCGAACGAGGGAAGTACATCACTCTCTCTCATTGCTGGGGAAGGCCCTCCGACGAACAGAAGGACAGTTTTTGCACGTACAGATGCAATCTTGACGCCCGAAGGAAAAGCATTGACTGGAACGCCTTGCCGAGGACTTTTCAAGATGCCATCACTGTCGCACGAGAGTTGGGCGTGAGGTATTTATGGATTGACTCCATGTGCATCATCCAGCGCCACAAGGGATGCTTGGACGCCTGTGACAGCCTGAGGGACTGGAATACTGAGTCTAGGAATATGGAAAGGTACTATGGCCAGGCATATGTCACCATCGCAGCCACCTCGGCAGAACATTCCGAGGTCGGCTTCCTCAACCCCAGATTTGCTCCTGGCAATCAGACTCGAATCCAAGAGCGGTGTGTTAATATCGCTACTCCTGCTGGTAACTCACTCTACATCTGCAAAGACATTGACAACTTTAGAGATGATGTCGAGCAAGGGTGTCTGAACAAACGCGGCTGGGTCCTGCAAGAACGACTTCTGTCGCGTCGGACAATTCATTTCACGGCAGGCCAGACATATGGGGAGTGTGGAGATGGAATTCGTTGTCAGACACTTACCAAGATGACCAAGTAAGTTTCTGCTCACTCAATGATCAGACGGCGCTGACCAAGGCCCTCGCCGGAGCAGTCCGAAGGCCAGCTTGTTCTCTGACACGCTCTTCCCTCGATCAATCATGAGATATACCAAGAGTAACAGAATCCGCTTTTTCCAGTACCTCTTTGAGACGTATTCTACGCTGGACTTGACCACGGAGACTGACAGACCTGTTGCTATTGAGGGGCTCCTCAAGCGTCTCGGGGCAGAGCTCAACACTCCTACCCAATACGGCATTATCAAGAGATTCTTGAACAGGAGTCTACTTTGGCGGCGATCTGCTGACACAAAGCTAAAGCTCATAAAGGGGCTTGAAGCTCAGAACGTGCCCTCGTGGTCATGGCTCAGATACGCCGGGCAGATTAGCTATCTGAGCGTTCCTTTCTACAGCGTGTCCTGGAGCAACGCTGTCAAGTCTTTTCCGGGCAATGATGGTGATGCTCATGCGGACCCAAACCCGGAGCTCGGCCCAAAGTTCAGCGCCTTTGTGAGAACATTTTCTCCAGGCGCGCAATGTCAGGGGTTGCTGTTCGACGAAACGGAAAGGACGGATATTCATACTCTCAGGTGTGTTGTTCTGGGTAGGATCGGTGACGAGAGTAGTGAGCAGCAGCATTTCATTCTGGCCGTGGCTCCAGTGCATGTCAGGGACGACGTGGATCTGTATGAGAGGGTTGGAGTTGGATCTATCCACAGACGAGATATAGATTTCCAATCCCAGAGGCAGCTCGTATGGATTAAGTAATAGGTATTTAATTTTTTTATTACCGTATATTAATATCTTATATATTTATTAAAAGATTTTATATATTACTTTTAATAATTATCTTACATCTTAATAGTCTTAGCACCTCTAAGGAGCTATAAGAGCTATCTATTTACTTATTTAAACCTTAAAGTATCTCCTTTACTAAATAGACCTTACTCTCTAGCTAAATAAACTTAAATCTTTAAGATGCCTATACTGCTAGATTTTAAATCCCACCTTTATCCGGCCGTTGGTTAACCTTTTGGACTCCGATTGTCATAAGGCCGCGGCCGCCCTTGCAGAGTCCCGAGCTATCATCAGTCTAGTTATTGAACAGCGTTAAAGGCTGAGGAGGGAAGCTCTGGCGAATGGCGATCCCGCTCCTTCAGTCAATGATGTGATTAACTGGGCAGAGAGCGAGTATAAGGGCCATGATTACGATGCAGCCGTTATGTAACTGACGCTGTCCTTTGCCGCAATCCATACGACGACAGATCTGTTGACCTAGACTCTCATCATGCTAGCGATGCACCCGGAGTTTATCGATCCAATCAGACAGGAGATTGCCAGTACCTTGGCTGCTGAGGGATGGCAGAAGAATGCTCTGTTCAACGATCTTCGTCATCGGTTA
>JABEEN010000473.1:0-41653 GCA_013363205.1 Fusarium tuaranense | reverse complement strand
AGGGACAGACGCCCTGACCACCAGACAGCCCAGGCTACATGAAACCTCATCTCGGGAAAAGAGCAACAAGATCTGGTTGGAGTGGGCCCGGTTGGGGACCCCGATCTTGCGTGTCAAGTAGAAGCAGGGCCCCTGGGACTCTCTTCTCGTGCCTGGCCTGTCTAGTGGTCAGGGCGTCTGTCCCTCGTTGTCCCTTTAGCCGCCTGCTGTGGGGGTGCATACATACAGACACTCAGCATGGCTTGGGAGTTGTGGAAGCCGTGGATATGCAGTCGACGAGTGTTTCGCAGACGCCATCTGGAGCTTCGAAGCAACACCACTGACGCACGACTGGAGAGTTGCCGGTTCATTGGCGGTTCTACATCACCATCAACCAAGTTGAGCAGCATCTCGGGAGCGTTCCCGGGGGAAGGCTTCTTGTCTGCGTTTTGCGGGGGACAATTCTTCACGCTCACTCGCTCCTCAAGCTTCTGGTGTGGCTCCCGGCGGCGCGGTCTGTTGTTCTAACCAAATTGATTCATCTAATGTTCCCCGGAAAGCGAAAAATGACCTTCTCTAGCACCTCTCCGGGCACAATCACTGCAGGTACCCCAACCTCTAGGTGCCCTCTCGATTAGGAAGAGCATGGGGAAGGTTCTCATAGGTGTACAAGGAATTGCGTGGCCGCGTGTGACACTCTCCGAACCCCGAGGTCAAGCCCGGGGATGCTCCCACCGTGAACGGCATACGTCCCCGACACACCGATCCTGACCGGGTGTTTTCGGTCTGTTTTCCCCTTATTTGCTGACGGCCTTCTCAACCTTGTTCTTGGCCACCTCTGCCGCCTGCACCAGCTGCTCCTTTGCCATGTTCTCCTTTCCGCCCCAGTAGTGGTAGTTGAGCCATCGGTATCCTTGGGTGAGCTGGGCACCGGCGTTGACGAAGTGGCAGGCAAAGAGGAGGTAGTTTCGGGGTGTCACGGCCAGAGAGTAGCGCATGAATGTACCGGCGTAGATGATGAGGGCACCGGTCATCTGTCCCGAGATGCTGGAGGGGATGAGTCAGTTATGACCTCTACGCAGAGGATGTTAGTCTTACAGTTCAGGGCTCTTCTGTGTGTCCATGATGGCGGCAAGGGGAATGCCAAAGTTGGAGACGGGACCCCAGAAGTCTAGAATAGTCAAGAGTCAGTCTACATTGTCGCATACCGATGCCTCCGGAGCTGCCGTGTTCGATGACTGAGTGGCAGTTGGCAACATCTTAAAGCTCATCCACACGCCAATTGACTGCGCGATAAGAGATACACGATGTGCGCATTATTCCCCAGTGTCCAAAACACTCCACGATAGCTATAGCAGTCGTCGTTTCGGGGCGTTGCATCGCGACATCACATATTTGCGCTCTCGGCGACGAATCGGAGCTCTTGGGAAAAGCATGACAAGGGCGATTCTGGAAAACGTACGGGTCGAGCAGATGTAATCAGATACCGGGTTGGACCGGATCTTGGCGTTAGCAGCCTTGATGATTGCAGCCATCTTGAATAATCTGGGGTCGGTCTCGCGGGGGAGGTGAGGTCAAGGGGCGATTTTTTTTTGGTCGTTCAGAGGTGAGGTTGATAATGAATCCCAGATTTGCTGGCCCGCCCCCCAAAAATCAACCTTTCGCCGCCGAAAATTGGCATCGGCGACGTTGAGAGGTCACGTGGATGCCTGTGCTACCCCAACGTCTCCCGCAGACAAGAGCGGACACAGGTCCCAACTGGCTCCGAACTCGCTCCCAGCATCTTTACACTGTTGCACTTCGAGTCACTCAAATGTTGATGTAAGATCTAAATTCTGCTCGAGGCGTCGAATTCCAATCGACACCGAGGCCGTTCCCCATCATTTCACCGACGGTCTGGAGCTGATGCATGAGGGGGGACCTCGGAGGTTGCCCGTCCGCACCATGACATTGGGCGACGAAAAAAGCATTCATGGATGGATCTACTTCTATGGGAAGGGGGGCGTGTTGGAACTCCAGCAGCAAGCAGCAGCAGCAGCTCCAGGCCAGGCTGACGCCACGCTAAGCTTCTGCCCGTAGCACGAGATATCATCCCGGGCGGGCTGCGGGGCGGGGGGCCTGGGAGCTCCTCTGCACTCCATACCCCAGACGGATATTGGGGGCTCAAGGTTGATGGTGCTTTGTTTCGTTGTGGTGTGGTGTTGAAGAAGCCTTCCAGGTACAGCCTCGGATTGACTTTACACCTCCCCAAGCCGTTGAGCGCCACGAACAGAGAGATCCGGCTTTTGGGGGTAAAGATTGGCAAGCAAAATTCAGCTTATCGTCTTTTCCCATTCGTGCGTGGCGTTCCATTGGAATGCCTCCCTTGTCAAGGACGATAAGGATGCAGATGTACATCCAGAGCTCCGGCTGTCCAGGGGTCTCGAAAGCTCCTGGGCTCCTCCATGCTCACACATATCGGCAATCTCACAGACCGCCATGTTTTGGGAAGCTTGACGGAAAATCCGTCTCTTTTCTGCAAGATCCACCAAAGGCAGGTATGTGCCGTACCATTGGCTTCGTCATTGGGGCAGGGAAGCTTCCCCCCAAACAGCTCTGGTCTGGTCCGGGGGGTTTGGTCGACACACATCTGGAGGAGCCGCCGCCGCCCCCCATCTAGGACGGGCTTCCGGAGCCGGGTCCGCTATCCCGGCCTCTCCCGATGCCCTTTCCAATACTTGGTCGGATCTCGTTGTCAACGTGATCGGTTCCGTTTGTTCGTCATGCCGAGACTGCCTTGAGGGCGCTTCCGCTTCTCTCTAGGAAGTGTATAGGACATCAATGGCCGTGCCCGGAAATTCCTGTTCCGGGATTTCAACCCGTTGACCGAGGTGTGTTGCCAATGACTGCCGAGTTGACCGAATCTGTAGGGTAGTCCTACGCGAACCCTTACCAAGGAAAGTGATATCCTAGGTTCATCACATCATTGTAGCTCGGTTATTGACTTGTGATACACGGCTATGTTATTCTACTCGGTTAGACCCTTCTCGAAGCTAAAATTCCATGTGGTCTTGTAGTATCCCCCCCGTTCTGATGAACCTCTTACACCCACATGTTGCAACACACTTGGAACCATTGCCCATTTCTTAAGACCTTCCTGGTCCGCCACCATGTCCACGAACGAGTCCCCAGGAAGATAGTGAGGTGGCTCTCGAAGTTGATCCTCCAATGTTCCCAAATGTCGACGAGGCATGGCAAGACCTTGAGCACAACAGCCATAGCGCGGCATCTCGTGGACGCCAACTCCAAATGGGTCAACCAATAGTCTACCAGCCATGAAATACAAGGCTAGGTAGGCTGTCACCCAAAATAGAGTCGGAAGTATGAAGGATACGTTTGGCTTGATGAGATCTGTTGACCTCATTGGCTTCAATACCGCCGACCTGCATCGCACCAATAACACAACCAGGATGACAACCGTGTAAGTGAGGATGCAGTCCCGCAGGTAGACCGGCCACTCTTCCGAGTTCCACCCTAGGAGAGTTTCGGAATAAAAGAGTCGAAGATAGAACCAATCCGCTCCTGTGTTCCTAGCCTCAGTTTCCTCAAGTGATTTGTGCAGTCTCTGAAACCAGTCTCGCGAAGCAATTACATCGTCTTCGACTAGGACAAAGTAGTCGGCTTCCGTCCTTCGACATGCGCGTATCACATTGGCATAGTCCAGCTGAACCCTCTTGTTTCGATCGTCACCAATAGTTGAGCGCCGCGAGATTGAGGTAATGCGTTGATGTTCGTCAGTCCTGGCGCCCGACTCTTGTCCGTAAACTAACACTTCGTCGGCGACGTTATGGAGCCATGGCTGCTGCCAAGCCGGGTGGTTCTGCGGCGCATCATCCGCCAGTAGGATCTTTAAGTCAACCAGTCTCCGCTCTTCCGCACTTAGAGTGTCTAGAAGAGAGGCTATCGTCCGTCCAGTGAACTGCTCCCTCTCTCTTCGAACACTAGGGATCCCGATGCATATCCTGTATCCGTCTGGCTTCTCGAAGCTGTTTCTTCCGTGATATATCCATGGTCGCTTTGCTGTTGCAGGTGTCCAGGAAGCCCTCTCGAGGAATTCGTCGGCTTCCAACTCTCGAGTCGCTGAGTAGTTTCGGGTATAGGCGCGATCTGAATCGTAAAACAAGGACGAAGGGTCATGAAAAGAAGTTCGCTGGCAGTATTGGAATAAGAGGATCCAAAGGGAGCCCAGAGCCAGGTGAAAGAAAAGTGGTTTCATGGTTGGCGAGGTAAAGAATGCGTGACTACAGCCTTGGTGTAAGTGGATAAGCTACCTATGATAAAGTTAGTACGTGGTGGGTGGTTTACAGATCAGCTCAACTGGATTTACCTCAAAACATTAACAAGACATTGCTACTTTTACATGAAGCAAGCAATCATTTCGGAAGTTGAGAGGAACTCGAGTATATGTTCTCTTGGCGGGGACAGCATAGTATTTGAGCGCAGAAACACGAAAGGGATAACGGACCCGGTCCACTGATCAAGATTCCAACCTTCATCCTTATCTCCCTGTTGTGGAAACTAACACGAGAGATCGTCAGTTACAGAACTTGAAGTTGGCCATTTAGGGAGTTGAGGCATTGTTCTAATTGTGGGTGTTTACAAGAGCTGTGGAGAGCCATTACATCACTTGTTGCGAGGATTTATACGAACATGGGCAGACGGAAAGCCGGCACAACCTATCTACAATATTAACAAGGAAATTTCAAGAATTAATTCGATTCAAATATTATTTTCCTCGGAGCTTTGAGATCATCTCTTGAGGTTTCATAGTCAAGGTATTGATGGCCACCATCTTGGTGGTTCATCTAGTCCTCATATTTTGATGATTGGGAGAGCCAACAAGCCCGCTCTATCCCCGCTACCCATCGACGATCTTAGAAATATGAGATAAAAAAAGCTTGATCTGTCAATGGCGCAGCTGGGTTTGATACAATGGCTAGGATATGTTCGGATTTCGGCACCTCAGCTCGTCTTTTCTTGCCGATCAATCGGCCAGAATGTGGAACAGCTATAGCAACGTCCACCCACGTAAGCTTCTGTGGCCTTAGATTACTGTACCTTTCTAATTATTTATTTAACGCCCGGCTCTCTAGCACTTGGTTCAAGTTCCTACGGGGATATGAGTGTTTCGAATTGCATCGCTCACGCGTGTGTTACGGTGCTGGTGAAACCATTCATGAGTGACAGTCTTGCACCTGACCTCCACTTGCAACTTGGGTAGATTCTCAGCTAATAATATCGACCAACTATGGCAGGTTTTCCTCATTCCGGTTGTATGTCCAATCAATGCTGTCATGGATGCTCCATCCTTGGGCAACCATGTTCCCCATGATATAGAGTATTAGATCAGTGATGCCGTCTCACAGGGTTGAAACCCCAGCCTCGAAGTTAGCCGATAACCATATCCAACGTTGTTATTCTAGCTGGTCCGTTGTGGCGTCCTCAAGCAAGTGGTTGTTTCTATTCGTGGAGCGCCTCCATACCCAAGTACCCCTTTCCGTCCTGCGGGTAGCCTCAGGCTGGATAAAGATATCTGGGCCACGGCGTCATGGCGATGCTAGCATCTAAGCATGTGAGTCTAACGAACTGATTATACCCCCTTTTCATATGCACTTGTGGAAAGTTTTGCAGTGCAAGTGTGTTCCCCTTTATTTCATGCAGTCAACCTTGCTGATCTTCCGAGCAAAGGGGATACCCATGGACATCTCAGCAGACCTGGCAAAGCGGATAGCCACATTGATAATGGTGCACGAGAAAGGAATGGGCCACATGCTGGTCTTGTGCAACTAGAGTCATACTTTTATTAGCAATGACATCAAAGCTCCTTCAATTGTGCGGCAAGCTGCTTTAGCCTATTAGCTGGATGCGAGGTACCTATCTTGCATCCAACCACTCAATCAATAGAAACAAATGCGATTACTTGCTAAATATAGAGAGACCAGTCAAATATCTAACGAAGCAATACCAAGAAACGACCTGGGACATGGTGTAAAACGGATTTAAGGACGGGAGCTACCCGGTAGAGGTTGAAGATGCTGTGGCAGTGCTTTCACTAGCCACATTACTCATGGACGTTGATATCAAAGTTTCTCCTGCAAGCTTCCAGGCTCCCGTCGGAGAAATGCAAGAAAATAGGTTAAATAATCACTCGTATGACTCCTCGTGAGACGCTAAAAGGGGTATTTTTCTGAATAGAGAAATGTCTTGGCCACTCAGAATGAAGTATGCAAAATTACAGACCTAGAGAGGCAGTCACTCTGGGTGAGTCATTCTGATGGTCAGCCAATGTTTGTCAGAGCAGCGCAGGGCTTCGCCACAAGCGGAAGCTTCAAGGCCCCACCAACTTCCAACGCCTCTCGAGTTTTGTTTGAGGTCGAGACAAACGCCTTTTTCTCGATATATCATCACCTCGAGTTCTCCCTTCCCCTCCTCCTCCTTCTTCCTAGATACTATCCTCATCCTTTCGCGTCTCTCGTCCCTGCTACTCATCCCACCAGCAGGGCTCTTGAAACCTTAGCGAGCGAACCTTCCCCAAGACTGCACGCTCCATCTCCCTCAGGCATTTTGCTCCAGTTTTTTCCCATTTTCATTTTCATTGTCATTCCAGTTTGAAGACGCTTTATATTAAACAGCGCAACCATTTCGCTACCAACGGCTACCCAGACTCTCACATTGACGTCCGTCAATATGTCGGAGCAGGGGGGAGGACAGGCCTCGAATCAGGCTCAGAATCAGAATCAGTCCCAGAATGAAGGTCGAGCATCAGGATCGAGAGGGGGCTCACGTGGTGGACGTCGTAGGGGAAGAGGTGGCCGAAACCGAGGTCAAGGGAATCAATCCACCACATCAGGCTCCCGAGGCGGTAGAAACGCCGCCTCTCAGGCTACCACTGGTGATGCTACCAATGCTACACCTTCAACCACACCCCAGGTAGAGCAACCCGCCTCTGCCGCTCCTGAAAGTTCAGCATCATCTAGAGGCCGACGGAATCGGCGCGGTCAACGAGGTGGTTCTCATGGTTCAGAGAACCGAGGAAGAGGAGGCTTCCGCGTGGGACCTCATCGACAATTCGGTGGCCGGTTGACCACCTCAACGGAAGAACCGGCTCAAGGAACTCCCCAGGATCAGTCATTGAGCGCAGACGCTCCCGAGTTTGTCCCCGGGCAACCCGTAGCTTCACGAAGGTAGGCTTTGCTTAACCGTATCACAACACGACCTTCCATGCTGACCATCTCAGTGCTCCGGAGTCAAGCTCGGCTCAGTCTCAGCCTTCGACCCAGCCGCGCTCTAAGGGAGGTCGATCTCGGTCTGATCGGAAACAGGGGAGGCCAAAGCAGGATGTTCCTAAGTCGACTGCCCCCGACCTTTGGCAACGGATCCAGGAGGACATTAGCAACTGGAACTACGAATGCCGAATCTGCGCCGATGACGTTACCCGCAAAAGCTATGTCTGGTCATGCACCATTTGCTGGACCGTCGTCCATTCGAAGTGCGCCCATCAATGGTGGAGCACCTCGATGAAGGTGGACGAGGCAACCGGTGACAAGTCATGGCGTTGTCCCGGTTGCAACTCAAGCCTGACTGGAGAGCCCGGTGATTATCAGTGTTGGTGCGGCAAAGATCTCAACCCCAGTCACAACAGCCTCTTGCCCCCTCACTCATGTGGACAGACATGTTCTAAACCACGGACGACTTGCTCCCATCCCTGTACCCTTCAGTGCCATCCTGGGCCCTGTCCACCTTGCAATGTGCTAAGCCCTCCCGAGCCCTGCTACTGTGGTAAGCACACGCTTCGCAAGAATTGCAGAGATACCGACTACTACAACGGCTGGAGTTGCCGAGAGCCATGTGGCGATTTGCTATCCTGTGGAGAGCACGAATGCTCGCAGATTTGTCACCCAGGTGTTTGTGGAACCTGCGACGTGGTGGTGAAGGCTAGGTGCTATTGCGGACGAGTCGAGAAGGAGATGGAATGCTTCAAACAAGATGAAGTCCGCGACTCTTACGATCCTACCAACGATTCTTGGTTCCAGGGCTCCTTCAGCTGCGAAAATGCCTGCGGAAGGGCATACGACTGTGGAGTTCATCGCTGCGAGACGTCTTGTCACCCACAGGAAGAGCTCCCGGCTCACTGCCCCTTCTCCCCGGACGTGGTAACCCATTGTCCTTGCGGAAAGACACCGCTCAAGGATCTCATGGATCACCCGCGCCAATCTTGCGAGGAGCATATTCCTCACTGCGAGAGAGTCTGCGAGAAGCAGCTCAAATGTGGCCACACATGCCAGTCATTGTGTCACACTGGAGATTGTGACCCTTGTATGCAGGTCATGGATATAGATTGTCGGTGTGGCCGAGTCACCGCCCCGTCCATCTGCCACGAGGGGGATATCCAACACCCCCTGTGCTTCAAGGTGTGTCAGGCAACTCGAAACTGCGGGCGACATCGATGTGGAGAGCACTGCTGCCCTGGTGAAAAGAAGGCATCACAGCGGGTCGCCCAGCAGAAGAAGCAGCGTTCTGGTGTCGACTCTATCCAGGTTGAAGCTGAGCACATCTGCGTCCAGGTTTGTGGAAGACCACTCAAGTGTGGTAGCCACTTCTGTGAACAGCTCTGCCATCGTGGACCTTGCCAGAGTTGTCCTGAAGCTGTATGGACCGAAATCAGCTGCAACTGCGGTGCAACGGTTCTTCAGCCTCCTCAACCCTGCGGGACTCGCCAGCCATATTGCACATCTAAGTGCAGGCGCCAGCCCGCTTGTGGTCACCCCTCTGTTGAGCATCAGTGTCATCCTGATGATGTTGAATGCCCTCCTTGCGCCTATCTAACTGAGAAGGTATGCGCCTGTGGGAAGACAACCTTTCACAACAAGCCCTGCCATCTTCAGCAGGTTCATTGTGGTGAGATCTGTGGGCAAAAGCTTCAATGCGGGTAGGTTCATTATTACCCTTCAACCGTTCTATTCATACTGACCTTGTATAGTCTTCACACCTGTAGGAAGCTTTGCCACCGCCCTGGAGAGTGCGGCGATGCTCGAGACGGCTGCGAGCAAGTCTGTGGAAAGACGAAAATGCTCTGCAACCACATCTGCCAGAATGTCTGCCATGGCCAAACTCGTAAGTGTTCACTTCTATTAGTACAATTCATCAACTAACACATGGATAGCCTGCAATGAGTCCACTGCTTGCCAGAAGAAAATGGTTGTCCAGTGCCCCTGTGGCAACTACAAAAAGGAGTTCAAGTGCCTTGCGAGCACCAGCAACCCAACTCCAAGCCGTCCAGAGCTGAGATGCGATGAAGAATGTGAACGTCTCGACCGTAACCGTCGCCTCGCTGCAGCTCTCAACATCGATCCTGCGTCACACACCAACGATCATGTCCCCTTCTCAGACAACACGCTGAAGCTATACAAGCAGTTCCCCTCTTGGGGTGACAGCCAGGAGAGGCACTTCCGCGTCTTTGCTGCTAACCCGGATGAGGTTCGTCTTCGATATGAACCCATGCGTAACGAGTCCCGTCAGTTCTTGCACCTCCTGGCTGAAGACTTTGGCCTCGAGAGCAAGAGTGAGGATTACGGCTCGAACCGATCCGTCGTTGTCTGGAAGACGGACAAGTTCGTGTCTGCTCCGCCCAAGACTCTCGCCCAGTGCGTCAAGATCCGAGCCGCTCAGGCCGCCGAAGCCGCTGCCTCTGCGGCCATTCGTCCCCCGAGCCCACCTCCTTTTGATAGCGAACCCTTCAATAGCATGGTGCTCACAGAGCCTCGCTTTGGCCTGACGATTGAAGAAGTCACAACGGCTCTTGCTTCAGACCTTGCATCTCTGCAGGGCTTCTCCTTCAAGACCGACTTCCTCAACGACGAGGTTATTATCAAGGCTACAGCCCAGTACTCAGCCTTCCTCACACCCGCCCCAGTCGAAAAGAGCCTTGCTGCTCTGAAGCCGCGCGTCGAGCAGACGATCCGCAGCCAGAAGCTCGCCGAGGGTGTGCTGCTCTGCCACTCGGACGACAAGGGCGCCATCACCCGCCGCGAGGTACTCCGCCGACCAGGCGCAGGGGGGTGGAGCGCCGTGGCTGGGCGGGCGGCGTCCAAGCCCACGTCCTCATCATCGACGCCGGCGCCCGAGGACTCTATCAAGCCTGGCCGCAAGCTGCTCGGGCTTAAGAAGAAGAAGCCACAGCAGCCTGAGGCGGGCAAGGTGTGGGCGGCACTTGATGGGGATGTAGAATGCTAGGACTGGTAGCAAAGCATATTTCCAAGGCTAGGTCAATTCAATAAAACAACAATGAGTCTAAACCATGTCTATTACCATGTTGGTATTGTCAAAGTGATATCTGTTGTGGCGCCTTTAACATTTCCATGACCTTTCCATTTAGACCCAGGACCAAAGAGTCGGTAGCCAATACCAAGCATTCAATGACAAGAAAAGCCACCAAGGTCAAAGCTGTTGAGCCTGTGCTTTTTTCTTCTTCTTTTACTTTTAGACCTTTGCAACTAGCATCGTAATCCAAGACACAATGTTACCTCCAAGAGTTAGTTTGGCGTCACGAGAGCATTGAATAGGAGGGATCACATGGGAGATAATCCCCACCACACGAGCACATAAAGTTGGCCAATGTTTCATTAATTTCCAGGTTTCTCTTCTCTTCTATGGAAGCGGGCAAATATGCAAATTCGTGTGTGTGTTATTGTTGTACATGGTGCTGATGATGATGGATGCTGGGTAGGTAGGATTTCTTTTTTTGCGCAACAAAAACAAAGACGGAGGGTATCATTCAATCGTGAGTGTATGCATGTCATGCTGTATGTGATGTTTCCCTTACTCGGACCCCAAGGTGATGATGATGTGCGTGGAAAGATCTACGGGAACACCCCGTCCTATATGCGTGTCTTCTCCCGTGGTGAGTCGCCTGTCACCTCGGCGATGAAATCTGACATGGCCTCGAAGTAACCTTCTTCGAGAACGCTCGAGTTATGGTCACCACCGGGCAGGGGCTTCCACCGCTTGGTGGGTGCCGTGGAGATCTCGTACAGTTGCTTCATGTGTCTTGGTCTGTGAGCTAACGTTAGCCTATGTTCCGGCTCACATCGTTGGCGACTAAAGCGGAAGGATGGGTTGGATCGTCAGGGAATATTTGCTTTCTTATCAAGACCACGAGGGTTCATCTTTTGTGGGTGATGCAAATTTGATCATCACAAGATCGAGTAATGGTTGGAGTGTGTGGATAGAGAGAGGGAAAACTTACGGGACGATCTCATCCTGCAAGCCACTGATGAACAGGGTCGGCACCTTGTTGATACTGGGTAGTATCGACTCGCTGGGCCAGACCTGGTGGCATAGCAGGGTGAGGTATTTGGCAGGAGGCACAACGGAAGGGATAAGCTTCCGTATGGAGAGAAACGTGTTCTCGAGGATCAGGCCCGTAATAGCACCTGAGTCCTGGTTCTTGGCCACCAGCTTGATACTGACGGCACCCCCCAGACTCTGACCATAGACAATGAGCTTGTGATCTCGTGTCTCGGCCCGCTGCCGAAGATAGTTCAGCCCCGTTTGAGCGTCAATGTTCAAACCAGACTCGTCGGGCTCTCCAGTCGAAGAGCCGTAGCCTCTATACTCCAGCATGAACACATTGCAACCAATATAATTGATGATCATGCGAGCAATGGGTAATCGATGACCGATATTGCCAGCATTCCCATGAAACATTAAAATGGTGACATTGGAGTTCTTGTGGCCACGAGGGCCCCGGATATAGTAAGCTGAGAGCTTTTCGCCATCGTCGGTTGGGATATACAACTCCTCGAAGTTTTTGATTCCAAAGTCAGAAGGTTTGGGAACGTCGGAGCGAGAGTTTGCAGGAATGTGGCTCGGATAAATCAATGCCCTAATGCAAGCGAAAGAGGTTGGGTTAGCGCGGGGGACGGCATGATGATGTTGCGGGTGGGGAGTGGATGGCTTGGGCTGGGAACAATAACGGAGGAGAACGGAATAGTAGTAGCAGCAGTAGTCAATGGACGGATATAGGATATACGAACTTTTGCTTAAAGTACAGCAGCGAGGTGAGAACGGCGGCGATGCCCTGTAAAGTTGCGCGTGGCATGGTCAGCTCATGTGGACTTTGACGTAGCGGGACTGGGACCTGCATTCAGGCGGATGGACGACGGCTTGCTGCGGAGTCGACGTACCGTGGAAGCCAACGCGGGCAGACGCATGTAGCCGGCGACCGACGTCAGTATCGACACGGTCTGCTCGAGGTAGCTGGACGAGGTTGGCGATGGAGGAGGGTTGGAGCTGGCCATGTTTGTCCGGCCGTTTTTGCTGGGCATTACAATGGGTAGAACACAAACGAACAAGCCAGGGGCAACGGCTGCGAGGGTCCAAAATGCGGTGACCCAGGACAAGCCTTCCCAAAAGGATAAGAGAGAGAGCGGTGGAGGTTTAAGGAGATGATGGCTGTTGGGGCCTTTTGCGTCGACAATAATATGGTAGCCTAAGAAGGATAGTTGCTGCGGACGAGGCGTAGGACAACAGCTGATCCCGATGCAGGCCTATCCCAAGTTTGTATGCATGCAGGCAGTGGCCGGGAGTTGAAGCTATAAAACGGAGAGGTTCGGAGGAGGTAGGTTGGTGATAATGGAGGCGGTGTCCGTTCCTGCTGTTGTTGTTGTTGGGGAAGAAGAGAAAGAAGGACAGAATGAATGAGCGGAGTGCTGGGCGAAAGGATTGATTGCCGAGCTAGTAGGCGATGCCAATAGTAGCTATTTCCTTCTCATAGGCCCTAACTGCAAAAAACAAAGGTGAATATCTCTCGATGGACCTCTGAACCCTGTTGTCTATCTCGGGAGCGATCCCACTTAAGGTAGGCCCATGCAGGAGCGCGACATGGGGTTCGCAGAGAAGACGGACAGGACAAGACAACAAGAGACGGTCGACGGCGGCGAGGTCGGAGGCGAGCCGAGGCTGAAGCCGTACAAGGCGCGTGGGATGGGATGATGGATGTTGGAGGACGGGACGACTTTGACAGACAACGGTCCAAAAGGGGACGTTGAAGAAAGGCGGAGCAGGGGTCGGAGTGTAGGTTTGGTAGGGACGGAGAGTATCGCTGGTCTTGGAGGTTATGGTGGAGTTGAGTTGAGCCGGGCCTGGGAGTCTGGTCTCACGAGGTGGAGAGGGACCTGACCAGAATGACAGAATCGAAGGTTTCGAGAAAGAAGAGGGACGGACACGGGAGGGAAGAGAGAGGGAGCTTGTTGCCTGTTGGCAATCCCCCAGAGTCGATGGACGAATTCGAGCACGAGCACGACCACCGATGATGGATGGACCTCAACAATGAGAGGACGAGAGAGATTGGAAGGCTCCTATCCTCCCATCTTGCTCGTTATTGGTGGGGCACGGATGATCTCAGCTCGGTGAGGTGGGGAGAGGGGAGATGATGCTACTGAGTAATACATGTTCGACATACGCGGTAGAGGTAACGGCCAGCGTTAGCTCCGCGGCCAAGGTACCCGGGCCGACGGGCCATTTCAGGTACCCGTGTGCTCTCTGCGCCCCTTACCTGACGCTCACGGGATCCCCCCATCAATGAAGCTGACACACCAGGCGAAACAGGCACAGCTCGAGCCATCCCCTCCACCAAACGGGATCGACGAGACACCTCCTCCAGATTTATTATTAGGGGAAGGTTTCCGTAAGATGCTGCGTATTACGTGGGCGCGTGAGTTTTCCCTTCATGGAGGGCTGTGGTGCAATGCCACGACGGCAGTGACAATGACTTGACAGCCAGATAAGGAGGGGGGCGGGCGGGTGGTTGTGCAACGGCTGCCAGGGGACTCATTGCTATGATGTCGGTGGAAATGAGCACGGCACGCCATTTCCTAGCTAGGAAGCTTCTAGGAAGAAACGAACGAGCTTCTCCACGACACCAACAAAAGCTCAGAACACGCGCAGTTCGGCGCCAACATGAGGACGACGGACGGACCAAGGAGCAATCGTCCAATGGAAGCAAACTCATCTCGCTCAGCCGTTCATCCGAGAGAGATCTTGATATGTGCGACCACCTCGTGTTATCCTCTCATGTGTCTCCCCAGATCCTGAATGTCCTTTGAGTCAAACGTGACGGGAGGAGGGCGACAAGGGGATGGGGGGCAGACGACGACGCGACGTGACTGCCATTGGCGAGTTGTCAAGCGTGTAATCGTGGCATTGACATGTCACGTCCTGCGCCCCTGGATTTCTGGCCCGGCGGAACTGGGCTAACGTGCGTGGCCTGCATAAGGGCATGTATAAACGACAGCCGTACCCCAAAAAGCCCAGGTCCGAGACCTCGGGAGGCCAAGGGGGGGCCAGGCGGGCTTGCGTTGCTTCTGCTGCTGCTGCTCTGTGTCGGCGATGAAACAGCATCTCACTTCTTCTGCAGCAGTCATCACATCTGGCCCGCGCGTGGGGGTTTCCTCGCTTCTTGAATGTTATACACGGAACAATTAGACACAGACACGGGAGGGACCAAACAAACCTCGACGAGGAATGCGGATAGCGGGAATTGGGGTCCTTTTGCTTGTTGTCCCGGTTGCCTGCGTTCTTCTCGTTTGCATTGTGTGTGAGAGTCAAGTCTCTAGCAGAATTAGTACGCCTTCTCCATTCCTCAGCTTTCGTGTTGACCATCTCCCATCCCATCCCATCCCATCCGTCCCGCAACCGCATGCCCGTCTTTGTGCTGTCGATCCAGGGATATCCCCTGAAACACGCCTCACCTTGGCTCTTCCGCGCGCACCGCCCCGGCGTTAGCCTCTTTGTGGTGAGCTACTTTGGGGCATAGCTCAGAGAGCTAAGGCGACCACGGGACCGTTGGAAATAACGCCGCATCTTTGACCTTGACGGGGGCCCTGAGAAGGGGACGGGAGAGAAGGAGTCCACTCAGGTACGGGTCCCTAGAAGCTGGCAAGGGAAGCAAAAAAATCAGACTCGTCGTTCTCTTCTTCTGGTGATGCAGGTAAATGAACCCCGGTTGTGGTCTTGTCACCCTGTGAAGGTGGGGTACCTACCGACGGGAGGCGGCATGACGGCCTCGTGGGCGTGGAATAATAGTTCATGGTCAAATACCAGCCGGAAGGATAGTTTTATGCAAGGGGTCAAGGTATGCGATTGAACTTTGTCATGGTAGCCAGATGGACTTTGACTTTTGTTGTTATTGTTTGAATGGAACGGTTGAAAGCATATTTCGCTTCTAGGCCCTACCAAAGCACTGTACATCGATTGGCTCAACCAATTTATGCATGTATGATCGGGCTGTGGCCGGCGGCGGCTACGGAGGGATATGTTGTCGGAGGCCGGAGCCCGTCGAAGATGGACCGGAAGAGGCGACCTCTGCCACGTCCGTTGTCGAGATCCAGAAGCTGCCCCTCCATCAAGACCGGGATGCCCGCCAGCATACAGGATAGGTCCCCCTCCTCTCTCAGCCTCAGTCAGATCACATCAAGCAAGATGCAAAAATTTTCTTTCTTTTTTTCTCCCCCGTGTTTGCTGTCATTGCTTCTGCCCTACCCTGCCCCGCCGCAAAATGGTTACTGAAGCTGTCTTGACTCCACGGCCCCTCCTGCTCCCCCTTGTAAGTCGGTTCCCTTTTGGCTCGGGGGACCCATTGAAGCGCTGCCGCTTTGAGGCCCCTCGCCTCGAGTGGACAATTGTAGACAAATCAGAGAGTGATCTTGCAGGAGGGAAAAGATGAAAGGAGGAACAGTCACCATCCAACTGGTTGGTCAGGTACAGCACACCCTTCGCTGCGAAACATGCATTGCAATGGCGCGTGGTTGATCTCTAATATCGAGCGCCTCGTTTTACGACGAGTCAATTGAGGAGCTGGACATCCATAACACATAAGCGCGCCACGGGCCAGGGGGGGAGAAGCATAGGGTTTTTGCTGCAACCACCCTCTGACGGTTCCTGTCACGCCTTCTGACAAGTGAGTGATTGACAAACGGACGGGCATTCCCCTCGAGCTTCCGCGAGATGGGCATGGGCAAGTCAAGTCTCCAATCATCGACCCATGGGCCTGGGCTTGTCATGACTGGCGGCATTGATCAGTGTCCTGCCGTGGTGCGATTCAGCCAATGGTGACGTCGCCTCACACGAGTTTCGAAGGAATGCCGGGCTGAGCTAGCGCTGGCTGGGCTGGGCTCGTTCACTCAGTCACTCACACTCACCCAGCCCAGCGTCTGCCAGGGCGAGCGATGAGACTCCAGGGCGCATCAGCAACAGCATCATCATCATCAGGGTTCTGCTAATTCGGGTAGTGTAATGATAGACCGTCCAATCAGTGGCTTCTAGGCGTCGCCGGAGCAGCGCCCTCACACACACTGATAGGCTGAGACATGACTGGGGTTGTCCAACCAGACGTCCGTGTTTTGGATGTTGCTTGAAAGGAGGCTTCTCCTGGGCTGGTTCTGTTTGGTGTGTGTTGCATGTGTGTTGTCGCTCTGGTGCTGGCGATGAGCCATCCATCATCCACCCATCCATCCATCTCACGCCAGACAGAACCCGACATGTCCTAATTTTGGCCCTGAATGCAACACGACGCCCATCTTATGCTGTGTTGTGCAAGTTCTTGACCTGTTCGTTGGCTATTGACGAGTTGTTGTTGCAGGTTCGTTCTTGCCCTTACAGCGCAGTACAGCCCTTTGTTTGGCTGGTACGTCAGTAGTTTCATCTGCCGCATCCACCTCAGCCGCCCTCTTTTTTTTATTTTTTTTTTCTCCGTCACCCACATCCTCTCCTTCTCCTTCTATCAAAACAACAACAACGTCAACAAATACCGGTTCAAAGATCTTCACGAACCAGTTCGTTCACTTGTTGAACTCCCCCTCTCCCTCCTTCTCACATACTGGAGCCATCCTAATTAAACCTGCGATCACACGCCACCGTTCCCGCCCACTACCCGCGCCTCCATCATCACGCTACGGCCAACAACACACACGCTTGCTTGGGGACCAAGCCAGAGATCCCGCCGCTGCAACAACCGTGCCCTCGGAAGCTCGACCAGAACCCTGGCTCCCCTCGCTCGCTCGCCCGCCCTGCCCTGGCTTGCAAGCCCCTCCACCTGACTTGGGGGCACTCTCTCATCTCATCTCTCGCTATCTCGCTATCTCTTGTCCCGCCCGCCCCTCCATCCAAACTCGTGCTATCGTCGTCAAAACTTGACTTTCCGCCTTTTCATCCGTCTTGTCTTGACTTGGGCTACGCATTCCTCTGCCCCTCTCAAGTGCTTCGCCTCGCTCATTCTTTGCTGCTCACTGCTCGTCGCCTTATGCTACCCAAGTAGTGCCCAACTGAACCCAACTCCAGCCTCTGAGAGCTAGTTTTTTTGCGCCTGTCATATCAGCAACTTGGGTCCAGGCCATACAGAGCTCTGCAAACTGGGCAGCCCCCGATTTTTTCTTGCGTCAAGTTGTGCCCAAGGAACTCGCCTCGGCCGAATCACTTGGTCGCCCGTGGCCCTTGCGAGCCCACTGATCGTCTCGGCATCCAGCATTTTTCTGCAACCTCTTCCAAGGCTCGCTCGAAATCTGTCTGACGCTCCCGTTAAATACCGCGGCGGCCACTTGACCTGCAGCTTGCCTCTTCTCCTGTCCCTCTGCCCAACTCGCCTCGCCCAATCATCGACACTTGAGTCGGGAACATCTGTATCCCCCTCTGAGCACTGCAGCCATGGTCTCCTTCTCCTGTGAGGTACGTTATGAATTGCCTTTCCTCTTCGATTGCTCGTTCGTCAAGCCCGGATTCCATTATCCATTCATTCATTCCCTTGCTGCTGCTATTCATGCTGCATACCTTGTCTTGTATGTACTGCCGCCGCCAATAAGCCCGGCTACATATCTCGTACACAATTGCCCACCCACCACCCTTCCCTCAATGCCCACCCCCCAGGATATCATCATACACGCCTGACATCCCTCCCACCACACCATTCTTGTCACGAACTGTCTCCTTCAAGGGACACCCCTTCTTCCCCATGCCGATCTCCTGGCCCACCACAACGTTCTCGCCATGCTCTCGCCTCCCCTGGCATCCTTCAAATATCCCAGTCCACCACCCCGCCGCATCGAACGAGTCTCCATTGTCTTGCATCCCGCTATATACCCTTCCTCGTCTCTACTTACATATTATCTCTTGTCTTCAACCTGATCTCTCTGTACTATACCCATCTAACCTCACCGTCTCTCACAGGCGTGCGGTGACGTCCTCACCAAAAAGAAACTCGATCCTCATCGAAACCGCTGCCGCGGCGCTACCTTCACCTGCATTGATTGCATGGTTCACTTCCCCGGCGTCCAGTACCGATCTCATACCGTACGTATCACAGGACATGGCAGGCATCTTGGGAGTCATAGCTCCCATGTCCTCCCCCTCCCTCCGAGCCCCTGAGTCTGTGTCATGTCTTCTGACATCATATAATAGAGCTGCATGACCGAAGACCAAAAGTATCAAGGCGCCCTCTACAAAGACAACAAGAACAAAAACAAGAAACAGAAACACAGTCACCCCAACTACAACCCTCCCACCACTCCTCAGCAGACCCAGGTCCAGTCTCTGTCCCAAGCTATTGTCAACACCAACGACAACAACAACAATAACAACGACGACGAAGACGCTACTATGGCCCACCACGCCTATGTCGAAGACCTCCCTGAAGACCACGACTACGAATGGGCTGAGTACGAGGATGTAGATGACAGCAGCGACGATGAGTTTGCCGACGGCCCCCCACCAGAGGCCCCGACTCCTCCCTCGGCTGCCCCCGAACCTCATGTCGACGTATTCGAGTTCCTCGTTGGAACCGGCCAGACACCCAATGCCTCCAACATGAACCTCGCAGCCTGCCATGCGCTGGCTGACGCTGAGCCAAGCACTTCGCTGGTGCGATACGAACCCAAGACTGAGGAATACCCTTACATGGAGGAAGACGATGATGATGACGACGACGACGACGAGGATGAGGATGACGACGATGAGCCTGTGGCCAAGTTTGCTCAAGCTCCTCCACCTGAGCCTCAGTTTGTCACACCAGCTCCGAAGACGGAGAGACGTAAGAGCCGAAGCAGCACTGAGAAGAAGGACAAGAAGCGAAAGCGGTTACACGTCGAGGTCCCTAACGACCAGGTCATGACTGATGCGCCACCTGTGCTGCACTCGGGTCTGACTGGTGGTCTGAACCGTATGATGCGCCCCGTCTTCCCCCCATCTCCCGATTACTCTGGTGGTGACGCCCCTGAAGTCTCCCCTGCGAGCCCCTTGAAGAAGACGAAGCACTCGAAGAAGCACGCTGGTCACAGCCTGTTTGGCATGATTGCGGGCGCTACCAAGCCGAAGTCTAAGACCAAGTCCAAGACCAAGTCGTCAAAGACCAAGTCATCCAAGACAAAGAAGACATCGTCTTCGTCGAAGAAGCACTCTCATAAGGAGAAGAAGCCTCAGCTGATCGAATACCGACCTCAGAGCAAGGACGGCAAGACCGAGCCTGGCAACAACCAAGTGATCCTCTTCAAGCCTCGTGCCGACGTCTTTCTCAGCTTCGTGGATAAGGGACCCGAAAGCGAGAAGGGCATGAGCATGAACAAGGTCTTGAAGCGCTTCCACCGGGAGCGTGAGGCTACAGGCAGCGAGCTTGGCAAGGGCAAGGAAGAGAAGGAACTCTGGCGGTCGCTACGCCTTCGCCAGAATGAGCGAGGCGAGATCGTCTTGTTCTCTATCGAGTGAGTCTCTAGTTGAGGCCACATACCAAAGAAATAAACAAAGAAAGAAAAGAAAAGAAAAGAAAAAAACAACAGGGCAACCATGGCTGGAAGCCGGACGGATGTCGAATGGGACAATGGAGTTATGAGGTCGCCGATGCATTGGAGCAACGCTTTCACGATACCTTGAGGGACATGTTTTCATTCTGTGTACAAGTTCATTTTTGAGACGGGATGGGAATGGGATAGAAGGGATCCGGCTCGCCCACCAGGTGTGTATCTGGAGGTTGCGACACCCGGATCCCCGGAACCTGGTTGGGCAATTCCGTGTATAACTATACAGGGGAGCAGATGGGCGGACCATGCTTGACGCATTGGACCCCCCTTTTTCTTCATGTCCAGATGAGATTTTCATCTTTGGGAGACTATGTTTGTTTTTTCTAGGAGTGGAATGGTGGAAGGATAATGGGCGGTTGGGGAGCATTGGATGGACAGGACAGGACAGGACAGGATACCACGGGAGACAGACGTCTTGGGAGCGTTTATATAGGGGCGCAACAGCCGCCCCGGGGATGCCCTCTGGCTCTGGCACTGAGCCATGGCATCGTGCTTTGATGTTTTGAGCATCTGATATTGACAACGTAATGTGCAGTATTCTAATCTTGTACATTTGAATTGGAAATCAATCTACATGAATCTATCTTATCTGATTTGTTTACATTACGCGCAATGGTAGTATGTGCTGTGCCAGGGCTTCACGACGACACAATGGGCACTCAGGCTTCTCCCTCACCCAATCCCCTATGCATTCCCAGCAAAAGACATGACCGCACTGTGTCGCTGAGGGATCCCTCATCTCTTCTAGGCAGAGTGTGCACTTTCTCTGCTGCCCACCCTTTATGTAACCCATGGCCTTGTCGTTTGTCAACTGGATCCGCGGCACTGTTGCTAGGGGCGTGTGAGTGGCAGCGGCAATATCGACCTTGGACTTGGGGCCCTGTACACCCTGTGAGAGTAGCAGGTTGTTGTCGCCATTGTAGGCACCGTCGTGATTGAGCGAAATCTCATCCGAAGGGAAGGCGGCGCGCTCACGCGCAGCGATGGCCGAGTCAGAAAGGGTGGAGCGGATGTGCATGTAGGTCTGGACGGTGAGCTGGACAACGAGTAGGACACCCAGAAGCTCGTAACCAGCGCGGTCGGGCGTATCGGGGACGGTACGTGTGAAGACGTAGCGCAGGGATAGGAGGCGTTTGGAGAGCTGGTAATAGGTGCCGCTGAAGTAGAACAGGGCGAGGATGACGGCCTGGAAGGGGGCGCCGGTTGTAAAGGAACTGAGGTGCGTGTCGATGTAAGCCCAAAAGCGCGCCTCTCGCCCGGTTGCTGTCTTGTCGCCTCGTTGGCGGAGGGCTTCTAGACGGCGCTCCAGAAGGCGGCGCAACCGGGCGCGCAGGCTGGGTAGTATGCGGGCGGCCACATACGGGAGGAGAATACTGGCCACGACGTAACCCGCGCGGCGATCGATGCTCGGGAGTTTTCCGTCGCGCCCATCAATCTGCACGAGGTCGCAGTACTCCTCTCCGAGAGTGCGGTTGCCGGGAATGGTGGTGAGGGCAAAGTATGTGAGGGCGGCCGCCGTCTGGAGCTCCGGTGCGCGGGCGTGGGTCAGTCGGGCGCCGCGAAGGCGACGATGCAGGTCGCTGATTATCTGAGTGAGATGGCCGGTGAAGTAGGCATCCTTCTGGTGGGCGCGGATAATGTCGGGAGCGGTGGCGAACGGGTAAGGCGAGGAGGATTCTGAGGAGGACATGATGGGAGAGATCTGCTCGGCGAAGAGCGTGAGGCGCGCAGGCCTTTGTGGGTGGGAGGGTCGGTGTCGGCTGATGCTTCGTGCGAGGGTATACGAAAAGTGCTGCGCTATGTTCAAAGTGCACTTTAAAATGAGTGTCAATGCTGGAGGCTGATGAATGGGACGAGATGTTGTTGATGCGAAAAGAGACGAGGTTGAAGTTGAAGTTGAGCCTCGGGACGACGTCTTGGGCTCGGGAACGCTAAACCCACAGGAGCAACAGGGGAAGGAAGGTGCGCGCCCCGGCAAGCTCCCCGCGTTTTTCTTTCATGTGTCAACTTCCTTCCCAGGTAGGAAAGTGTCGGTCGGTGGGTACGTACCGGTTACCGAAGTGTCACAACTTGAACTGCCGGGCCGCTTTGTACTTGGGATGAAAGGGCCGAGGAGTTGGTGTAACATAGGATGAATGAGGCCATGTATTGCTTATTTTGAGTGATTAGAATGCTCTGGACTACAAGTGTATATCGGCACTTGAGCCGGGCGAATGTGCAAGTGCATTCAGACGCACCCACTACCCTGTAATCCCAGTCGGCATTTACACTTCTTTTCCAATACATGACTTCCACGCTTCCCTATATGGAAGTAGAATTGTTTTATGTTGGATAGAGAAATTATTCTTTTATGGGAAGCAGGTATATTAATATGGCGCTCTATTTAACTCGGCGTGATAAAGAAGAGCAGTTTATGTTGTGATATCCTAAGAACCGAATGCTCCCCAGAATATCATGTTCAGGTAAGAACAAGAAATTAAGACGACACACTTGATTACAAACTGAAATTATTTTCATACTCTCAATTCGTATCTCTTATAAGCCCATTCATCCTGTAGAACTAGCTCGTTCTTGACAGGAGCTTGAGCATTCCTCAAAGCATCAATGTCTATCGGATGATCCACGATCTTCGCTTCCCAGACTGCTGCATGTCTTTCAACAGACGGCTGCAGAGGAGGCAACTAAAGCCAATGACAAGAGAGAAACCGACCAGACCGATAATATATACATAAATATGCCTTGTGTTCTTGCTTTCGCATCATTGATTGCTGTGGGTCAGGAGATACGTGAGACGGGCATTTCTATTGCTGTTCTGATTGCGATCCTCGATATATAATCTAATAACCAATCTTGATAGAAGCCTCTGTAGATGCCTTTGATACCTGATGTTGATGAACACCGCCGAGCAGCGCCCTAGGGGTGATGAATTCTGTGTTGGGGCTAGAAGAAGGAAGAGAAGAGTCCCCAGGAAAGCCATAGGGAAAGAAGAAGTGCAGAGGGTCTCTCCCGACAAAAGAGAAATAGTACTCCTCCCTTATCTCGTAGGGTAGCTTCAATGAAGGAAGCTGTCATCATTTCTCAAAGCGCCGTCCCAAGTCCTCAAAATTGAATGGCCCCATTCACCGGGGGGAGAGTGAGGCCGACTTGGCATAATGCGCGTTGGGCATTTCGCCGATTCCCAACATTGTCCTCCAGGATGGGACACATGGCATAGTGGACCTTAGAGACCGATGTCCTTGACACCGAAGATATCCTCACCCGTAATACATAGGTCGAAGAAATAAACACATGGAATGTAGGCCCGGTCATTGCTGATATACGATCCAACTGACATGTAAAGTTTTCCACATGCAAACAACACCGGCGCACAACAAGGGACATGCGCTAGGTGAAATGGGGTCTCGTTATAAAGCATTTTTTTCTTTATATATGAACAATTATGCCGGGTAAAGATGATTCCTGATGTCGAAGCTCTGGATGAATACCCCGATTGAGGCAGGTTCGGGGGTTGCGACGCTGTTCCAATTATATATATATATATAGCATGAAAGGGGAAAAGTCTGTAGCTTTTCGTCGAGTTTCGTTTTGAAGCGACGTAAATAGTAATTTCGCAGTACGATGAGCGAGGGTGAGGGCGACGACGACGACAACCGTATACGGGGAGGTGATTGCGATCTGTCTATGTTCGAACGCATCAATTGCGAGGTAAGCTGATAGCTCAGTTGGATCTTGGCTAAGATTGTCAACGTTATATATTCCGTGAAAACTTGCATTCTTGTTGGTGGAGTATCCCGAGATGCCGTTAGGCGGCCCGAGGATGATGTATATATAGAAGTCCATTCCTTGGGAGGATATTGAGTATTTGGCCCATGACTTGGTGATGCACCTGCCCTACACTTTCACCCAGACTTAGATGATAGATTTATGATTTATATAAATATGCTCCCAGATCAGATTCGACAACTGTGGCATGCGATGAACACACCGGCAATCAAGTTGGGGCGAAGAAGGGGCCAGGTGTATGCCACTCTTAACCCTGACCAGAACACTACCGAGTCATTTCCTGCTCTCTCAAAATGTGCAATGGAATCGAGTTTCGACCACAATAGACATGCCAAACAAACTCAGGTATATAGCTCGCCGTTTTTTCCCCCATGTTGTAACATGTAGGTTCTATAGTCGACTTCAACAGCTGGCTAGATCTTCCGATCATTCGTCGTGAAAGGTGATTGGGGTCCCCTTACTGATAGGGGGCCTTTTGGTGGCTTGCGAAGATGAATGAGATGTTACTCAAAACGTCTTCTTTCGTACAACACTGACAGACCGGTGGTTAAAGGTATGGTCCCAGTTGGAGCGATACCCGAAGAATTCGATAACGTCCTCTGCATCGCGCACAGTCTAGTGTCGCGTGGTGAATGAGGTCGCAGAAGTCCTCCCCCGGACCAGGGGGTGTCGTTGAATTCGTTCCCTTTAGCTTCTCGTATATATATGACGATCCTAGTAGAGATAGAGGATCGGAGGAACGACCTCGCGGGATCTCCAGGGCCAGATGTAAGCGATACTCGTGATCTAGCCTGGAGCTTCCCGTTTATGGTGTAGTCAACAGCCCACTTGCGTTCTCTTCAGACTTGGTGTGAACCAGGCTTCGGGGCCCCATTCATACACCGTTTTCATTCAGAGAGGATCTCCAACCAAGTCATGATTTATATATACGTATGATTGAGACAACAAAAGGAAACGAGAAAAGGCTAAACATTGAGGGAAGACTTGGCTGTACGAACTTGAGTCTTACTAAACCACATCCATCTCTCCCATTCCAGTCTACCCGGCGTCGTTTTCTCGTTCATTTCAAGTGTATCAACAAAGAGCGAGCTCAAGGTTGCGCAGGCCCTTAGATAACCAGCAAGGTTTCTTTGAGTTGCCCTCAAAGATGCCGGACGGTAGAGCAGAAGAATTAATTCGCGTTCTATACCACTCTTTACAACATCCTCTCCATTAAAGCTTCCATCAGGGAAGGCTGTGTCCCTGAACACCAGAGACAAGTCGAACAACCCTTTGTTAACAGGGGAGCTATTTGACTCACAGACTCCGCAAACACCTGGAAGTCATATCGGTGAAATAATCGATGGCGTTGAACAGTTTCTTTCAGGATCCTCTCGTTCCGTTGTGGTTCTTGTATGTCCATGCGATACGGGCGCCTGTCTTTGGGACCTTGATCAAGTCAAGCTCGTGAAAGATCGTGGAACCCGCAGCAACTTTTAGCACATCGACTTTGTAGCAAGTTGAATTCAGCCGTCCGAGACAGGCTTGAACGTTTCATACTATTCATGCCGAGGCCAGTATGTCTTTTTAATTCTTCCAGGGCTCCCGATATCCTATACGAGACTGCCCGACACAAGCCCACGCTGCTCATGTGCTCTCTTACTTCCTGCTTGACGAGAACGGCAAAAAGATCTTGCAACGTTTGCAGTTATTGTCTCCTTGTTGTATATAGAACTTTAATTGCTTCCTTCTTGAAGAAATTGAACGACGTCTTCGTCTTCCATTTATATACCATGGGAGAGGAGAAATTTCGTCCGAAGGCGGTTGAAAGCAAAGCGTGCCTGGAAAGTTGACAGATGCTGGGCATATATATAAACGTGTAGCACAGAGGCCAGGTGATGCCTCCTTTCGCACATCATTGTGCGTCTCGCAGAGCCGCGACTGTATCAACTATGTCGGGAGGCTGGGGTACAGTTCCATGGTCTGAGATGGATCCCAACTTAGGGTTGGTTTCCGAAAGTTCTGAAAAGGGAACCTGGTGACCTGGGCGCCCGTTCCTCAGCCGTATCCAAGTCCTGGCCTTGTACTGTGCATCCTTTCGTATATATAGTCAAGTGACATTCCACCTTATCCATGTAAAGTTGTATTTGCCTGTTGTGAGGTCCCCACCGTGGTCTTCATGTCTGAGGGCCGACAGTCAGCCGGAACTAAAATTGTTGAAGGGTTTGGTCAAGTATATTGTTTATTTGACACCGTTTGGGTGCTCGGACACGGTGCATCTATCCAGAAGAGGTAAAGAATCGTGGCTGACAACCCAGAACCTCGACATTGGTGTGACTGGATCAAAACCATTGATCCTCAGCTGTAAGAGCCTCATTGCTTCGTCGGCATCTGGATGATCGTCAAAGCCTTCTGAACGGGCTATGACGTGTTAGGGAACCCTTCCGTTTGGGAAGAGGTGTTCCGTATCATTGAGACGTGTGTATTCTTGCGGAAGAGAAGCAGAGAACAAAGTCCATCCAGAGAATATGTTGAACGCAATAAACCACCTATGCCAACGGCAAAAAAGTGAAAGATACCTTTCAACAGGTACCGTGGGAAAAACCGGGTCTTATTTCTGCACGACAAAATAGCTGTTGGGCGAATTTCCTGGTCACAGAAGTCGGGACACTGTATCGTGAAGGACTTTTTTGTGACTGTAGAGATATATAGGATGTGGCTGAGAGTTCACAACTTCAACAGCGGCGTTGTTTGAGCCACCTGATCTCGCCGAAACCATTTGATATCAGGATCATTGTTCACCGTTGCTAAATGTATAATAATCGATTATCGTTGTCGACGGATCCCAATCACCAGAAGGATATGATTTGAGGAATTGGCTAGTTGCGCAACGTCTGAACTCCTGGAGGCGGAGACTAAGCGTTGAATGTGTCCCCTACTAGAAATCATCCTCAACAAATGCCGGTCTTGGGGAATATTAATATTAATATATATATTTGAAGTGATATTTCGTGAGGGGTATATAGATGAGGTGGGATATGTTAATCCACCGTTGATCACGTTGTTGTCTTGATCTTGCCGTTAAAGGGAGTGGAAGTTCGGGAAAAGAAAGGGGGGATGAAGGGGTATTTATACACGAGATCTGAGATGTGGACACAATGCCTTTGACCAAGAAGCCCGTGGATAATAGACGTGGTTTGTAGATGTTATCATTGCTTGTCAAGCTGTCCACAGGAACTAACAACAACTTGTTAAACTCAGGCAAATAGTTAGACACAATGCTGTCTGACAAAAGGGTACTTGCTTGCAAGACTGGCCTGCCAGGGGGAATTGATGCCAAAGGGATTGTTCGTCGTTGTCAGTTGACAATCTTCTTGTGCCCACCTGGAGAATTGTTGGCTATTTGCTACACCGTCGGATTTGCTCTGCCATTTTGACCCCGTCACTTGCTGCTACAGCAAAAAAAACAAAACACAATTGTCAAACTGTTCAACTCCCAACATCACCCACAAAACAACAACACGATTCCAAACTCAGAAAAATCGCCAAAAAAAAAGCAAAAAAAGAAGCTGATGGGCGACAGAGAGCATTGCTCCCGCCAGGGCTTGAACCTGAGACCTTCGCATTACCGATATTGCAGCCCGAAGCTGAAGTATTAGTACGACGCTCTAACCAACTGAGCTACGGAAGCCAATCAGCTGTTGTTGATGTAGCTTGCCTAGTTTGGATTCTTGAGCATGACACAGTGGCGGGGACCAACCAACACATTTGAGTCAGGTTCAATGCAGCAGGGTGAGAAGAGAGAGAGTTTCGAAAAGACTATTGCGAGTTGCGTATACTATTGACAGTTGTCGTTGAGTTTCCGGCGAAAAAAAATCCTAAGCAATTCGAAACTGAACAACTCCTAATTGGGAAACAGATGAGTTTAATGCTATATTTAGGGAAACGTAAGTATCTTCACAATGATAGGACTCTACTCTAGACTTACTAAGGCGGTTGATTGCAGCAGCCAAGGACGTACAATCAACGTAACTCCCGCTGTCAAACTCCCATAAGATTGCTTTGCTTGGTCAACGTCCACCTGTCAAGTAGTGTAAGTGTAACAGTGATATCGATAGTCTATTCAATCGTATGGTTTGCCCATATTATGCAACACTCTTTACAAGAAAAAAAAAACGAAAAAAAAACCCCCCACCAACTCCTTGATTTACTTCAAACCTCTCTCATTCTAGTCATTGCGGTGGTCCCAGAGGCTGGTTAAAGTCAAAGGGAGCCATGATGCCCTGCTCGCTTCCTTGGAGCTGCATGCTAAGAAACTCGTCGGTCACGAGGGTGCCTAGCTCCTCCCCCCACTGGGCCATGAGCTCTGCCGTGACGTTGTGGCTGAGCTCCAGGCCGTTCATCAGGTCTGGGACGTTGAGGGGGTCCTCGGGGGGTACCACCACTTGTGCGTTGCGGGCTCGCACGACATAGTCCTTGATTTCGCCCATGCACGGCCACGTATGTTGGACCTCCTCCATGGCGTCGATGATGGTTGAAAGTGAGCGTGCAATGTCAGAGTCGTCCCACGAAGCGCCTTGAAAGAAGCGTTTCATCATGATTGTGCCCGCTGCCGTAGATAGAGTCTGTACAAAGTCTAGGGGTAATGAGCGGAAGCGGTAGTGTCTCGAGTACGTCCTCATGAGCCTGAGGATGGCCTGCAATGATTCGTAGCAAATCTCGACATCTTCACTCTCGGCGATGCCTGGCTTCTCATACATATGCGAAGGCGGCCGGTGAAGGATGATCATGATGGTATGGAACAGCATACTAGACTCTGTCAGCAAATAGGAACCCACGGCCAAGGAGAGCCCACTCACTGCATGCGGAGCACAGAGGGTTGCACGACGCCCACTGTCCATTGGTTCCAGTGAAGGGTGCCAGGAAGGCTCGATAACCACTTTGTCAGCGACACGTGTATCTGCCTTGACCTGGCCGCTGCCACAGTCGCATCCACGTTGCCCCGACGGTTCTCGAAGAGATCGGTGATCATGACGTGGGCAATCTTGCATAGTTCGGCCTGGTAGATGAAGGATCCGACGAGGGCGACACCGTCCTCAAACTCTGTCGCAGAGGCTCCTTTGCAGATGTACGTATCGAGAAGGCCTTCCCAATCTGGAGGATACTGCAGCCTGATGGTGTTACGCACGTCAGACTCGCTCGGATGCAGAGCCGGAGGCCTTCCAAAGTAGAGGCTCAGTTGTTTGTCGGCGATGAAGATGGCCCAGTAGACTCGTCTCAAAATCTCCGTGTCTCGGTTCGAGGGCCCCTCTATCGAGGCATCCCAGTTGTTCGGGTCCAGATGGAGACCCATCTCATGCGCAAGTCGAAAGGCCATGCCGGCAAAGAGCCAACCCTTTGACGTATGGCCTACACCAATCTCGCGGTATCCTAATAGGGCCAGGGCCTGCAGGGATGTGAGTTCTGGACTGTCGAGGGTTGCGTAGATGAGCTGCTGGGCCTGGTTGGCAAAGATGTCCGAGACTGATCGGAAATCGTCCAGCTGCATGGCGCCAAGAGAGCAGATGGCGAAGAGGAGGGCATCCGAGTAATACCTCCCCGAGCCCACATCGTAGTCGCGCAAAAAGTACTCGCGGTAGACGAGCATGTGAAACTGGTACTGGTACTTGAAGTAGGCAGCCATGCAAGTCTGCGATGTCTCGTCGTGAGGCGCATAGACGTAGCTGGGATCACGAGGGCTGCTGGTGACGCTGTTGTCGGTCATGGTGTTTGGCATGGACCCGAGCATGGGAGGCGCCGAGTGAGCTTCAGAGTGAGAGGTGCCATCGTTAGATGACAGCGAAACGTCCTGCGAGAGGTGAATGTGAAAGGCGCTGGTGCCTCCAAAGAACTGAGTGGCATGGCTCGACCGCGGACGCCGGAGCTGACCGGAGCGCACCTGAGCGGCAACCACCTTGGGGTCAGTGTTTGACTTTTGATGATCTCCAGGCGACTTGTGCGAGAGATCGAGTGAAGCTGGAGGAGATAGGGCCAGTTCTGATAGTATGTCGTCCCTCTCGGTGCTGTCAGCCACGGCGAGCTTGCGAATCAGCAGCTCGAGCGAGGCGACCTGACCTTCTAGAGCCTGGACATAACCCTTGGATATTGGCCTTGGATTGAAGTTTTAGTGACCGCCATTCCTGATGCTGGCCTGATTTTTGACGGAGCATACCGTTGCTTCTCTCCACTTCCGCTGAGGATACACTCTGTGCCCGCCTTGACGCAACGCGAGCATGGACGCTTGCGGTCACACTTAATCTAGGAGGGAGAGTAAGTCATGAGAGGATTAACAAAGTTGGCAGAGACAATGCGTACCTTGCGACGACGACATCGTTCGCAGCTGGTTTTCAAAAGAGCATCAGCGCATTTGAGCCACTGGAGTGGAGCCTCATGAAGGGGGGTTGGTTGTGGAGAGAGAGGATAGACTCACGATATCTTGATGGACTCACCCATCGGAGTCTCCTCCATGGTGACGAGTTCGGCTTTGACGGTTTGCGTGGTGTGGTGTGAGGTGATATATGAGAGATAGGAAAAAAGAGAAAAAACCTTTTCAGGAACCAAGATGGCTCAGCTGATAGACGATAGCCGAGGGGGGGGGCCTTTAAGAGGCTGATGGGATGTGGTTGCGGTCGTGGTCGTGGTTGGCGGTGGAAATTTAGGTTGGGGTAGCAGTCGAGATGCGCGCTAAATATGGAATCCTCCGCTGTCACTTGACCTCCATCGCTCGCAACTAACTACTATCACGACAGAATTGGATTTGGATATATATGTTTGTTCCATCAATTTTATTTCAATTCCTTTTATTTTTTTCATAGACACTTGATCACTGACCTAATTTGTCTCGTCCATAAACTCTCTACCCCTCTGCCCTCTTCTCTGCAGGTCCCGTCGTCTCTTCACCTAAACACCCTGGCATGACCCATCTTGCATCTGTAATTAGGCAAATCTCATCTCGCAGCTAGGTAGTAGTAGTTATTCACTCACTCACAACCGTCCCGGCAAATAATGTCCTCATTCGTCGCGTCCAGAACCAGCATGTGTCCCGGCGCATGCGCCATGACTAAACCCGCCAGTTCGGCCCTCATCACCGCCTCTTGGGGAGTCACACCACATCCCCAGAAGACAGGTATCTCGTCATCCTGAGCCTCGCTGAGAGGTCGTCGCCCGTCCATTGTCAGCGGTGGTGCTCCCCACTCTGGGGAGTCAATGTCGCTGATGCCCAAGGTCTTTATCGCCTCCCATCCCCACGCGATGGGCTCGCCGTGTGTGTTGCTGTGCCTGTTGGTGATGCGCCGGACGAGGTTGATGTCTTGCTTCTTGTAAGGCCTCATTGACACAACATATGTGCCGCCTGTAAAGACTCCAGATGGACAGAGAGGTACCGTAGTTCGGTACATGGGCACGTTTCTTCCAAGGACAGCATGACGGGGAGGCAATCCAGCTGCCGTCAACTCTGCCTCAAAGCTGTAACTGCAGCCGATGAGAAAGGCCACATGATCATCCGTCCACTCCGTCATGATGTCGCTGCAATTGGCCTTTTGCAGTCGAGAGTCCTTGTACACCATATACCGCGGGACATCGGTCCTCAAGTCAAATCCGGGGGCCAGTATCTTGTCTCCCCCCAGGCCCTGGATCCATGACTTGACGGCATCGTATCGGCCAACAGTCGCTGATTCAGCCAGCAACGGACACGGGACGGGATTGCGAGCGCATAGCATTCGAAAGTCTTCTGCATATCGGGATGGGAGGACGATGAGATTCGCCTGGACATGGCCTGGGGCTAGTCCTGAGGTTGAGGTTGTGTGTAAGTTTTCACGTGCAGCCGTTCGAACGTCTTTTCCTGTGGCTAGCATCAACACCATCGTAACGAAACCATGATAAGACTATAGGAAACTTGATAGGTAAATAGATTCTGCTAACAATACTGTCGACATTAGGTAGATCAAAGGAGGTGATGACATGTTTAAAAGAAACCCAAGTTGACTATTGATGGCAACTGGTAGTACCCTGTTGGATCCTCAGGTTGTCAGTCGCGAACCAGATCAGCTTATCTTGAATGAAACCTCAAAACCTGCCCCAAGTGCGCATTTCCCGCTCCCAAGACATGATAACGCCAAGAAAACCTTCGCTTCAGTCATAGTTTTTAGCTTGGTGTCAGTCTTGGTCTTGATCCTGCCGGACATCCGCCTCCGCCTTTTCATTAGGCGTTATTCCCACCAGCATGATAGTCTCTAATTTCTCCACATCATGGTCCTCCAAAACGAAGATCTTCATCAGAACCCGAGGATTGTAGTGTATTCTCCGAATGCCGAGATAGTTTTGTCGAGGGAGCTCGTTGTCTGTTGACAAGGACTGCCGTCATACCCTCACGTACTAGATTTAGACCTATTGAGACACATAGACATTGTCACCGGAACGTCACATTTGGATAGCTGTTGAGTGACGGCATGTCTAGGAGAAAAAACCTGCATGTTTGTGTTGCAGTCGCGTCTAACCTTGTCTCAAACTATCTTAGGTTTAAGTAATGATGGTTGTTGTCGCTGTCGTAACTTTACCCAACGTGTATCCCCAACCCCGAGCTCCTATCCAAAGATGCCTTCAACCCCAAGATATCTCCGAAGAGGGAGGGCGCCTGACACCTGTTGAAACACATTACGGGCGAGGCGCTTCCGCGTTGCACTCCTCGAGGCTTGGCCTGAGTGAACGCGACCCGATATGTACCACCGTCGGGACCAATACCTTGCTTGAGTTATAGAAACTTGTTCAGCTCTCATTGCCATGAAGGACCAAGAGAAAACTGATGTCAAACAAGGAAGACATGACCAATCATCCTTGGCATAGCCTTTAGGAGATGTTCACTGTTGTGCGAGGATCTATCGACCTGAGGGATATATCTTCGTGACTTACACGGGATTGAGAGAAAATGGGATACCCATCGAGATCGATCGATCGATCATGTTCTATGATTTGATGTTGCTGTCGTACTCATTTGAGTTATGGAGAAGCGAGCTATGCCGGTAGTTGGCAATCCTTTGCATAGACATGAACTTGAGGGGCTACATTCTCTTTACCTGTCTTCGTAGGCTACGTGTGTGAGCATCTTCTGAGCCCTCAACTACTCATGTTCATCTGGTCTCCTTGGCTGGACATTGACGTGTAACCTTTCAAAGAACGACACTGCTTCACAGACCTAGAGCTGTGATGGCCGTGACTCCTTTCTGTATTGACGATGAGGTTTGTCTGTTGCCAGGCCTGAGCTTCATCTTGCCCTGGCTGTTGCCTTTGGACATTTCTAGCCATCTTGCTTGCCTTGACGATGCCGGTGGATAGTACACTGACTTTCTTATTAAGACACTGTTCACCTCTCATATCGTCATACAAAATATCTCCTCTATCCTCTTAGTTGAGGCACATCGCATTGATGTCCATGCGCAATAGGCTCAAAGTTAAGGCTGAGGCGCCTTAAATGACCTTTCATGCAGGAGCATAGACCTGCTTGACAATGCCGTCATTGCAGTCAGCTCTATATCAAGTGCCGTTATCTACTTGCATTTCGACACTTGATTCGCTCCCACATTCTGCTGAAACAGGAACGCTGATCTCATGGCACATGGTCGCAATGAAGACGTCCTGAGCAAGCGCCAACAGTCAAGGTCGCATGAAACAACCTCATCTCTAAAAAGGGCGGGGAATCACGTCCTAAGCCTGGGGGTTTAAAGAATGATTGGCGATGGTCTTGGGCGTGGGCCGACAATAGCGGACGCACACAACCAACAGACGGTGTCGGTGCGTGCTCCGCCTCGGCGTCAAGGAAGGCCCCGGGTTAGCGATGTCGGTGACGGCATCGTGGGGGGCAGGGGCACCGAGTTTCGTCGGACATCAAGTGAGCCTCTGAACGGAGACGGACTTCAGCTCCGTAGGGTTTTGTAACGGAGACAGTCTTCCATGGGTAAGAAACCGTAAGCGACCCGGGGAGAGTCCGGGGCAGTCAGATTTAACATTAAACATTGCATTGGCGGGAAGATAGGCAACCGAGGTAGTCAAAGATAGCGTGCGATGAGTGAGTGAGTGAGTCACCTGACGGACATGGTTGGGCTCAAGTCAAATCGAAGCACCAACCGCCCAGTTTATTCGGCGATTTCCCAACTGAGACATTGTGATGGCAACCAACCCGAGATGTTGGGTCGCGTCGACCTTTGTTGTTAACCTGAAACCCTCCCTCCTCGCTTGAGCCATGGAGGGGGGGGGCGCAGCGATGTTGTTTTCTCACTGAGGTTATCGGATCTTGGCATCCATAAGGCACACACACAGTCAGCTCTCTCCTCTTCAGCCTTGCGAGGGAAGGGGGGGGAGATCGGCGAGTTCAGTCGGTGATAAGAACAAAAAAAACCTTACCGCGGATGAAAGGTACTCGGTTCCGGATTTGCGCTTTAGTGGGTTGGGTCCCCCTCGGAAGAAAGATAGAGCCCGAAGGGATCATGCAGGGTCTGGCCAAGGGCCAAGGGGCATTGAGGGATAATAATGTGTGCTGTTCATGGCCCCATTCCCGTTCCTACCGCACGGAGGGGATGTCGCTTAGGCGAAGCGCCTTGTTCCTGGTCAAGGCCAAGGCCCTTGTTGGACAGTGACTTGACTCTCACGAGAAGCTCTTTTGAGTGTAGTCAGGTCTAGAACTCGGACCCGCAGGGGAATTCGGCCGGATAAGCCATCAACGGAACCAATAACGCCTCGCACGTTTTTCGAAAGAGCGGGACCTTGCGGTTGGCGCCGAGTTGAAAACCCCTGTAATGTGTTGGTTGATGTAAGTCTTGGCATCTTGGCAAAGGCTGATGGTGTTGAAAAATGTTCATGGGTGAATGCAAGGGCAAGCAGAGCTTATGATTTAATGGTCAGCGCACGTGACCCCCTCTGACCATTCATGTCCAAGATCTTTCAGTCTAAACCGCCAAGACCACCCCATCCTCTCGCATTCCCCCCCCTTGTGTCCAGCTGTGCATGGCACGCCATGGCAGGGCATTGCAAAGGAACCCTGCCTGCTGCCTTTGGTGCTTTTGTGGGTGGCGATGCTTTTTCCAATGCTGGCCTGGGCTAAGTTACCAGGCCTATCCAGACCTGGGAAGCCAAGCAAAAAAGGCGGCTCGAGAAGTGAGAAACCGAACAGGCCTGTGAGGTCTGTTGGTTCCTGGGCTGTTGGTTCCTCTCTTAAGTATGTCATATCTTCCTTAGTTGCAGGAGGGCCTTGTTCTCGGAGGATTCTTATTCTTAATCTACGTTTAATTCTCCTGCTTTGCCTTTCATGGCTTCTTCATTCAGTCTGGTATTCGTCTCTTGTGTTTCAAACAAGACTCGGTGATTGTCGACTCCCACATCCCGATTATCGTGCCACTTTATCAGCTCGCCCTCTCTTTAGAGGCAGCCGATCTGTTACCCCCCGGGGAAGCTGTAAATCACTCAGCCGGAAAGAAGTAGACGGGAAAAATGTCTACTACAGCTGTCACCCCGAAGGTGCCGGAGGTATCCTCTGAAGAGTCTGGGCGCCCATCCGATCACTCCGCAGCACCTCCCGAGCAACCACCAGTAGAGAACAACAAGCCCAAGCGGAAGAGGTGGATACTCATTCTTTCTATTGTCGGTGTTGCTATCGTGGTGATATTGGCACTGACGCTTGGGCTGTACTTTGGTCTGAAAAAGTCGAGTGGTGAGGGTGGAAGCCATCACGAGAGCCAGAATGGGACTTCGACTGACTCGACAGGCTCAACCGATTCGACAGGCTCAACCGACTCGACAGGCTCAACCGACTCGACAGACTCAACAGGCTCGACAGACTCAACTGACTCGACCAAGAACGGCACAAATCATGCAATTGATGACAATGTCGTTGATCTGGGTTACTCCAAGTATCGGGGTAGGGAGTTGAGTAACGGTATCACCGTTTTCCTCGGCATGCGCTTTGCTAAAGCTCCCATCGACGACTTGCGATGGCGTGCTCCTGTTGCCCCTGAATCCACTGATGATGTTCAGAGTGCTGAAGATGTAGGCATTTTCACTCCAACTTGGAACATAATGAGGCGTTCATTCGTACTAATTGACCGTAGTATGGCAAAGTTTGTCCCGGTGTGAAGCAGGGCCTCGGCGGCCAATATGACGAAGACTGTCTTTTTGTCAACGTCTGGACCCCGGCCACTGTCAACCCCGACAAGAAGCTTCCCGTGATGGTGTACTTTCAATCCGGTGGTAAGAGATCTCCAAAGCTTCTCAAACGGCGTAGCTCACCCCTGGAACAGGCTACATCCTCGACTCGGCCCCTTACACCAACGGCACACAGCTCATCGAGACTTCGGAAAACAACATAGTTTTTGTCACCTTCAACTACCGCGTCGGACTTTGGGGTTTCCTCGCCGGAAAAGATGTCAAGGAGGATGGTGATCTCAATGTTGGTTTGCTTGATCAGCGTATGGTGCTAAAGTGGCTCCAGCAGCACATCTCCAAGGTAAGACAGACTCATCAGAATTCCAAAGGGGACGGTATGCTAACCATATAAACAGTTTGGAGGTGATCCTGACCATGTTGTGATCCACGGTCAGTCCGCGGGAGCAGGATCCGTTGCTCTCCAACTCGTCGCCTACGGTGGAAAAGACGACAGCCTCTTCGCCGGTGTCATCTCCGAGTCCACCTTCATGCCTGGCCAGCCCAAGTACGAAGACCTAGAGTACCAATACGAGGACATCCTCACCAAAGTCGACTGTCTCGACGCAAAGGATAGAATGGCCTGCCTGCGCGGCAAGAGCTCCGAGGAGCTGCAAGCGCTCAACCGACAGGGTCCTTTTGTAGACCGCACTTATCCGGCCAAATTCTATTGGGCTCCCTGTACCGATGGCGATATGTTCCCTGACTATCCGACCAATCTTTATGAGAGGGGCGAGTATGTCAAGGTGCCGCTTCTATTCGGTGCCTGTACCAATGGTGAGTCTCTTCTCATGATCAATGAATCTATCTTGACTGTATACTAACCCGGCTTCAGAGGGTTCCAATTATGGTGTCAACGCAGGCAGCTCTGCTCAGTTCATCAGGTTCATGTTGAATGAATACCCTTATCTCACCGACGACGACACCGAAACCATCCTCGATCTATACCCCCGCGAGCCAAGTCTCCCCAAGCACGACATCTGGTTCCCCTCCGCCTCACGAGCCTACGGTGAAGTCACCTTCATCTGTCCGGTTAACAATATCCTCAACGCCGTCGCCGAAAACTCCCCCAACGCTACTGATATCTGGTCGTACCGTTACAACGTCCAGATCAAGGAATTTGTTGAAGAAGGCCGTGGTGTTCCTCATGTCGCCAACGCACCCGCGGTTTTTGGCCCATCCATGACGGCCTCTCGATCAGGAGCTAGCTACTACACCTACAACGCCCCCATGGTTCCTATAGTTATGAACTACTGGATCAGCTTCGTCCGCGCTTTCGACCCCAACAAGTACCGTTACGAGGATACTCCGCGATGGGAGAACTGGGGCGATGATCAGCAGCGTCTGGTGTTTGAGTTGGGCAACTTGACGATGGAAAGCGTCGATAGCGGCGAGCTAGAGCGGTGTGAGGCGTGGTTGGACATGGGCAATTCCACCAAGCAATAATGACGATGATATAGATGGTTATGATGGTGATTCAGCCATTTGTTGGAAAGCGATTTCACCTCTGTTTTGCAGCTATGATACCCCTAGCCCAGACAATAAAGAATAATCTTGATTCAGTCTATCTTGACTTCGTTCAACGTCTAAACTTGGTCTTTCATCATCACTTGACCCTACTACTCCATATCTCTATTTCTTTAACCAGCTGGGGACTTGAGGCCAAATACTAAGAATACACTTGCACCATAAACAAGTGTTCTGATTGCAATCGCTCTAGTATCTACGAGTGGCACACGAAATTCATTACACACTGACTTCCTGGAGGGCTTGGAATGAATCTTCCAAGCGGTTAACCTCAGCCACTAATATGACTGCCTCCATTGCCTGTCATTGACCCCTGGCGTCCCTGGCCACCGAGACCCTGAATCATCGCTTATGTGAACCTTGGTGTAATTGGAAAACATCGTACCATCAATCCTCTGAGTGCCATGGGCGATTCAAAGTTTTTCTTACATAGGATCGGACTGCCCGTTTCGCCTCTGATGCCCAGCGCCGTACTCGTCGTGTTTTATTGTGTGATTTGTGCTGAAGAGCCTGGCCTGTTGGGTTAGATTCGATACCGGATTCGTCGAAAGAGCTGTAATGACCAGCACTGGGCCGTAGAGGCGTTGGGTCGCTACCGTTCACAGCTGATACCCTTCGACGTTTTCTTATCCTCGCTCTCGGTGCGGTTCTTGGCCGGAGAAATGATACCTTTGTTCCTAGTACCTTGGAATTCCTCGATCGGCCAGACGAAGCTTGTGGTCTCGATATCCCGGTTTCGTTTCCGGGATTTGGTTGGGGGACTGGTGTCGCTATTGCAATTCCCCTATGCGAAGGGGGATAAGTGATATCGAATTGATCAGATGGATGATGCCGACTTCTCGTTGTTGATTCATCGATGCTGGGGAGTCTGTTCTCCCCTATTCCTAACTGGGCGAGTTGTTCCTCGAGGGCTTCCCCGAAGCTAGAACGGTTGGTTAACGTTTCTTTTTGGGGAAAATGTTTCAGTTCCAAGAGAGAATTGAAATGTCCAAGATCGGCGTTGCGTATGACTGTACCGTCATGAGCCAATGGCTTCTGATTCATTTTGTTGCGAGATACTTTGAGCCGAAGCCTGGGTTTCATGGGATTGCTGGAGCTTCTCTCAGGGACTGTCGAGGAATCACCACCTTCTCTTTGAAATCCTGCAGAATGGGATGATCGTAGTCGAACTTTGAATCGGGAAGGGTTCGGTCGAAGCTGCTGGCGAGAGCATGGTTCTAGAGTTTCATCGTAAAAGAAAGATTTCAAAGCCACAGTGCTTGCATTTGGCTCCGGCTCGACAGGTACGGCTGCATTGACTGGACTGGAATACAACAAGCCCGTCGAAACCTCGGTTTCCGTCGAGGGGGTTCCATGAGGAGATTCAGCCTTTAGGGCCTCATCGGGTAATGGAGGCAATGCTTTCATTAGCTGCGGGATACTGTTCGTTACTCTGAGTTGCTTGGCAGCAGAAATAGGGCTAGGGGACAAGATAGGCATCTCGACGTTTGCCCCCTCTCCTGGATTGGGGACGGCAGGAATCGAGTCCTTTGGGACAGCAATGGTGGTGGTAGCAGGATTCCGGCGATGGCGACCTCTCCCTGCTCGTCCCTTCGTTGTCATAGCGTACACTTCTAGTTGGGATAGTTGGTTTTTAGGGCGTGAAGGCGCTGGAATTTCTGGGAAGCCTTCTCGGAACTGCTCCTCTTCTTGACAAGCAGTGATAACCTTTTCTCCATCTACCTCTTCATTAGCCAAGAGATCGCGTTGGCTGCCTTCGGATAGTTGGGCAATAGAACCACGCTCAGCTAGCATGGAATCGGAAGAATAGTTGTCCTTGTAGAGGCCGCCTAGATGCACCGTATCCAGGCACGGGGTATTGGGCTCGGCTCCCAATGTCTTGGAACGACGACAAGTCTTGGGGCTGGATGGATACCGTGTGTTTTGAGGGATCGAAGGCGATTTCTAGAAGCCATCGACTTCAATTTGGTCCATCAAATGCTGAAAATCCGCGGGTGGTGCCGAGCTTGAATGCACACGTCTTTCATGTGCCCAGACACCCTGAGAATCAAGGGTGGCACTGGTTCCAACTGAACCGTAGCGGGATAGAGTATCTTCATGCGCGTGTTGGTAACCTCGAGCTACCTGCTGATCAGCCTTATCCAAGTCTGCGCCTGACTGGATATCTGTGTCTTTTTCTGACGGTGCTTCGGAGCTTTCTGTTAACTTTGGTTGGCATCGATACACAGGGGGTTTGATCGCCTTACCTTTGAAGTTGGTTCCGCTCGAATCGATGGTTGGAGGGGTATCCGAATCGTCCGTAATCTCTGTACCATCCGTTCTCAGTAAGAAGGGATGTCTGGTACCCCCTGCCCTCTGGGGAATTGGGCAAAGAGGAGCAGCATATTCCGGTTCGTACGGGGCCTCGTTTTCGAACTCTTCAGTATAGTCGTAGTAAAATGAGCTTGTCCCGCGTGCTGGGGGCATGTTGGTATCGAGCGGCATCCCTTGATACATCTCCACAATAGATGTCAAACTGGCTGACCGAATACTTTGGTCGCTGGAGCTTGTATGGCGGTACTGGGGCCGTGGTCCCCAGTATTGCATTCTGTTTGGTGTTCTTGAGCGACCAGGTCCTGGGCCATACTGGTACGGTCCTGGAGATGGATGTGATGGCAATGAGGACGTCGATCGACTGAAATCAGGTCGCAGCGATAAAGGAGGATATTGATGATGGCCTCGAGGGCCTCTGGGTTTATGAGACCAATGGACAGTGCGCTGTTCCTGCAGTGAGATGCTGCCCAGAAGAAAGGGATACCAGGGAGACAAACCTGCGAGACCCTATCAATCCCAACCATCCTGCTATAATCAATGACTCCGTTATCCGACATTGCAGGAGAAGCAGGCCGAACCCCAGGTCTTCTCAAACGGGTGGGATATGGAAATGGGGAGCGAGGGCGTTGGAGGCCACTTGTGCTTGGTAGACTCTGAAAAGTACCGGAAGATTTGAAGGACGGCATTCGTCTCGAACTGCACGTTGTCAAGGAGTGGGATCGATAACCATCCTCGGAAGAGGGCGAAAAAGATCGAGAGAGAGATGGATGTGCCGGTGAGCCATAGAGCGAAATGATCTCGGATGTTGTGTCTCTATACGATGGCAGTGATTTGCGGTCGTCTCGACCAGGGCCTTCCGGAAAACCTTTGGGATGAGAGCGAGAAGGACGCTTCTGTACTCTAACTTCAGGCCTCGGACGTCGAGGATGGCGGTGCCCAATGGAAGGGGTCGGAGGCTTGATGGAGAAGATGCCAATATCCCCAGTCTCAGTGGTCGTCTTCAGCATACTCTCGAGGGGACCAGGGGAGCGGAGAAGAGCAGAGGTTTCATTCAAACTCTGGTACGGTCGCCGTAGTTGGGAGGGAGGCCGTAGTCTGGAGATGTCACTTAGTCTCTCGTGAGCTTGATAGGAACTGTGGAGCGAGGTTTGACTGATTGATCTGTGTCGGGAATCTTCGAGATCCATGGTGATACATTGACGTCTCGATGAGGCGAGACTTGGGGGCATAGAATTAACTGGGGGATATGCGAATGTTCATCGACGACAAAGTGACCAAGAAGACCAAGAAAGCTGGAGTAGGCGATTACAAGCCAAAATGACAGGCGTCACAGGCAGATTGAAGCACATTCTCGGAGGGAAGATTGGTGAATGGAGGAGAACTACGGGTAATGGAGAGGCTGAGGCATTCATTGAGAGGCAGGAGCAGAGAAGGAGTTTTGGAAAGAGCATTTGGCTGACTGGAGGTTTCCAGCAGAACACCTTCTGTGTTTCAATGGCACTTGCCATTTTGGTCGTCGTTTTTTGGTGTTGAAGAGCAAAGGAAGGAACTTGAGAGGGGCAACAGTGACAGATCAGAGAGTAGCAGTGCCAACTCAAAGAGCAGGAATCACAAGATCAGTTTGACAACGCAAAGCTCCATGACGCTGCGTGTTGCGTGGGTGTGCAGAAGAAGGAAAGAGGCTTCATGCAGAAGTGGGTCCAAGTTGCCATGAAGCCATCACCGACGTCGAGTTCTTCCCAAAAGGCAGGTCCACAATTGAAAGAGTCATTTTTGCCAACGGTGTAGGATCGGCCATGCACTAGTCAGGGGGATTTTTTTGCTATGGAACCCAACGAACGTGAAACAATTTCTGAAATGAAAGGCCATACGTTACCTTCGGGTTTGAAAACTCTCAAGTCAAAGAGGATTTGTTGGTCAAATCAACGGGTCAACAATGCTTGGTGAGTCGAATCAACGTCGGTGGC